>CABFVX010002666.1:81266-107659 GCA_902151425.1 Timema shepardi | reverse complement strand
GGTCCAGGCAGTAGGGAGGGGTTATAGCGGCCGGTGCGAGTGCGGAGGAAAGATACAAGGCTGCCTGAGCAAGAGGTACAACAAACAAAATTATAAAATTTAAAACCAGGACTAAAAAAAAGTTGTTCATAAGTATAGTGCAATTTATGCTTGGTTTTGCTAATGTATATTATTTCGTTTCACATATATTATGAGTTTTGAGTAGATATCTCCATTTTCAAACAATTAAGCGAAAAAGTCCGTGAAAGAAAACCTGTCAAGCATGCGTGTACAACAAGTTGCATAGGGGCTAGGGGCACGACACTGCCCATATAATAATAGCAAGCACTTTCTGTGACGTAAGACCGTTAATGATGACCCTCAGAACGTATTCGAATTTCTGGACTGGTATGTTTTTACTAATAATTATGGTATGTTCTGCTGCCGTGCTCCAAGATGTCAAGGTGTGTAGTGCCACGTGCCTAACTCCTATGCAACCTGTTGTACACGCATGCTTGAATAGCTGTGCTCTCCTAGCGCTGTACGACGAAACTTTGAACACAATTCAATGGCATTAGAATAATTTTCAGGATGTAAGTGTGTAGGGATTTTGTTTCAACTTTGGTTCAAACAAACTATATGCGCAGTTTGGACTATGAGTTTCCGAACCACTTGTATACACCCTGTAAGAAAGAAAGAATATCTTACATCATTAAATTAAGGCATAGCTTATGTCATAGTGCAATCCATCACGGTAAGAGTTCTAGCTTTCAGGGTAGAGAGAGTGGACATGGTTTTTCACTCTCTTTATTACATTTAAATATGTTGACTGATCAAAAGATTATTTTGTTAAATAACACTTATTAAGTGATTTGAATTTAAAATTATAAGCGATTACTTGAGAAACTAGTTTTTCAAATTTTTGACACATAGGCCTACAGTAATGAAATACTGACGTTTTAAACCACATGAATTAACAACGGTTATTATAGATGATTATAATATACTAATGAAAGAGTTGATCACCAAGGGAAAATATCAACTTCAAATCCAAGGAGTAATATTGGAGGTGTATAAAAATTGAAATCCAAGGAGTAATGGGAGCTATTTCAAATTGAATTCCAAAGATAAATTTTAAAATTATAGTATTAATATGAACATGGAAGGAGTGAGGACTATTATTCACAGAACTACTAGTAAGACTGTAGTAACGATACTAATATGGAGAGAGTGAGGCTTACTGTTCACAGAAATACTAGTAAGACTAGTATGTATCCCCTAATTTTTTAAAATTTTCCCGAAACTCCTACAGCACAACTTGACCCATTACCACGCACAAATGTTTCATAGCACAGCGCTTCATAAACGCTAGAATGGAGAAGGAAATTCTCGTTCTGAAGAAAAACAATACTAACACTGCTGTTGGGTTGGTTCAAACCTTCAACTCTTGAAGTTTTGAAATATTAAACTCTCACCTAGCTCTTCAGCTATGTATATAATTTATTCTCCTCCTAATAAAGATCTTCAGAAGTTAGTAATTCGACCAAGAAGGAAAAGGCTGTCGCTAAGATGTGTCATCTCATTTAAAAGTTTGAAGGACATTGACTTTTTATATTCCAAAACGTCGACGACCAAGTACTTGAGACGCAAGTGGGCGCGAAGTCGATCACTTAGTCCTACTGGATCGACCGCTTCCTCCTGGCATCGGAATGATGGATTGTTTCAAACTCCTCACGAGTACCAACTTCCAACTCAACTTGGTCGTAACAACGCCAGAGATTGACATGATTCTCGTTTCAGCTAAGAAAAAACTTTTTTTCTTATGATATAAAAGCCGTTGAAACTAATCTCCACAAGTTATGAAAGTGATGTATCGGATTGAATAGCTTACTTTATATTTTAATAATGAGCTCTACTTTCTTATAAATTAGGAAAACAAATATAGGGAAACTTTCATTTTCTTTTTAACTATTCAAAATCACCTAAATAGCTAACCAACAAATTATTCTGACCTAGTTCATGGCCGTCAGAATGTAAGTTCGTCATCCAATCCCTAACCTGACGAACACTCAAAATTTCCTTCAAATCTATTTTCAAATTTACCTCTCATCGACGTCTTGGCCAAATAAAATTGTTCTGTGTATTCAGGGATCCCAAATAAAATGGTGTGCACATGCTTTCTATCGCCCATACGCCCCACATGACCATCCCACCTCAACCTACTCTCCAAAATCATTCTTAATTTGCTCTATAGGTGACCTGGTGGTTTAGGGGTAGGTGTCGGACTTCTGTGCTTGGGTCAGGGGTTCAATCCTCGGTCTTGGTACAGATTTATCTGATTACCAAACCCTTCCTTCACCTCTGACAAGATGTGTATTAATCACAACTTGTGAATGTGGGGTATGCCAGGCTTCCACTGTGGTTCGGATTTCACTTTAAACTGTAGATCCTCCATTTTATTCTCACAATAACCCTACAATTACACATTAGCGTAAGTGCGTATAATCCGAATGGGTAGTAAGAGGTGATAGTAATAATAATAATGATAATAATATGTTTGAAGAAATCAATAACTCCATCATGTAGTTTTCTCCATTCTCCATTCATCCCGCATAAGTACAAATATCTTTCTAAGAACTCTGTTCTCAAAAATTCTCCATTTATTTTCTTGATACAAAATGAGAGACCACTTTTCAAATCTGTAAATAACAACGGGGAGGAATATAGTTTTGTATATTCTTAATTTCGAGATAGAAGACGAGACAACGACTTACAAACTGAATAATATAAGCACTAAAGTCCAAGGAATTTTATAGAAGGATAACCAGCACAGATGGTCACACGGACCAGGTGTGAGGTTCAACAAATCGGGTTCCCTGAGTTAGGGGATGGTTAAGGGTAGAATCACAACTGGGTAAATGGAGGTGATATTTAAGAACGTTGTTTACCTATGACGTCATGATAGGTCAAGATAAGACTTCTCATGTTAGTTAATTTATGTTTTATTCAGCGAGTTTTAAATATGTAATGATGAAACAAAATCCATAAATTCTTAAATTATTCTAAAAATACCTAGTCTTATAGTGTCACAAAATTATTATATTTAATTTGAAGTGTTTGGTTTACCTTATATATATATATATATATATATATATATATATATACATACATATCATCTATAAACTTAGGATATTTGGCTTTGTCACGAAAATGTCCTGTAGGAATCTTCCTGCCAGGATGTAGATTTTAAAAAGGCCTTGAAAGAATATGTATATTGCNGTTTACCTTATATATATATATATATATATATATATATATATATACATACATATCATCTATAAACTTAGGATATTTGGCTTTGTCACGAAAATGTCCTGTAGGAATCTTCCTGCCAGGATGTAGATTTTAAAAAGGCCTTGAAAGAATATGTATATTGCGGTCGGGGTTCAATCCTCGGTCCCGGCACAGATTTATCTGATTACCAAACCCTTCCTTCACCTCTGACAAGACATATTGTGAATGTGGGTAATTCCAGGCCTCCACCGTGGTTCGGATTCCAAGTTAAACTGTAGGTCCTTCATTTCATCTCACAATCACCCTACCATTACACATTAGCGTAAGTGCGTACAACCCGAACGGGTAGTAAGACGCGGTGCTAATAATAATAACATATGTCTATTTAAAAAACTAAACAAAGAAAAGGTGATTTTAAAAATCAAGCTAATGTTTTCAAGGCAAAAATAGTGGAGTGACTGTGTAAACTCGTCGTAGGAAGAGGGGAAGTGTTATCAGTAGATAAACAAGAGGTATCGCAGGGAGAAATATTAATTTTCTTCCCTTTATTTCTATTTCGCACGTTGGTGTCTAAGTGTGTTAGTACTTAGAATGTTTAAGTGCGTTAAGTCAAGATTAAACCAGCTTCGCAAAATAGCTAAGAGATCTCTTAGTAGGAAACTTCGTTAGTAAATGGTTTTTTACACTATCACTCCGCGAAAATCTAGGTACATTTCCTCTTAACTAAACCTTTTTCAAGTCTGGACAGGATCAATACTCCTCAAGCACTCGTGGTGCCCCGATCACAGGAAAGCTGCCCTAATATTCCATACATATCTGTGATATTTGCTTAAATAGAAGTCAGCCATTACTATGTAAATGATTATTAGCTACCATGGGGACTATTAGCAAAACTAGACCCTATAATTAAAACTTGCGCGCAATTTGACACTCGCGACCAATCTAATTTTCAGCGAGGAAGTACAAACGTTGTAAAGCGCCATTTACAGTGATGAATATGTCACCATTATTTAGTCAATTTACTGTATGACCGTTATCTATTATTACGATAATTTGTGTTACTTAACTGGACGATAAAGGGAAATGAAATGGAATATTATCACGTTATATTTAATTATTACAAATTGGTCTGTTACTAATGGTAATCCGAAAGTTCAATGCTGCACTTACAAAAATCCACCACCTTTCCCTATCTTGAGCTAGTTCTATCCAGTCCATCTTATTACACTCTATCACTCTCTCAATCTCGTTCTGTACAGTTCACCTCATTACACCCTATCCATAGCTTGACCTAGTCCTATCCATTTCACCTCATTCCACCTTATCCCTATATTGAGCTAGTTCTATCCAGTCCGTCTCATTGTGCCCTATTCCTATCTAGAGCTCGTTTTATCCAGTTATCCTTATTACGCCCTATCTTGAGCTACTTCTACCCAATCCATCTCATTACACCCTCTCACTCTCTTTATATGGTTCTATGCAGTCCACCTCATTACATTCTATCCATAGCTTGACCTCGCTCTATCTAATCCAACTTATTACATCATATCCCTATCTTTATTTCGTTCTATCCACTCCAAATCCTTACATCCTGTATATTTCAGGTTAATTCTAATGTTATCCTTCAGCCTGCGTCTAGGTCTTCCCAATGGTCTCTGTTATTAATAGTTTGAGTAAATAAACTTTTAAATAAACTGCCAAACTATAAGGATGTGAATATCCATAGAAAAATCAATAAAAAATAAAATATTTACGTTATCAAATGGCATTACATTACAAATGGATTGACCTTTCACACGAGAGGTATTTGATCGCGCGATGTTCTGACGTTTGCTCTCAGACGTAAGGGAAAACACAGCTTGTTTCCCATGTTAAAATGTGCTTTTTGGCTCATTGTAGGATATAAGCGGCTGTTCTAAACGAAGGGTGGTGAAATTTTACCACGTGACTATTTATCTTCTTGTGTGAACGCTCCCGTTTGAACCAATGTGTCTCAGCGGATAAAATTCGCGCAACAAAAAAGTTGTGTGATAAAATACCGTGTGAAAGAGAACTTAGAGGTGCAACAGTAACAACCCTTAGTAGGTCTCTCCTCGGGCCTTTTATAACTTAAGATGACGCCACTTGTGTATCCAAACGCTCCCACGCTTGGATCAATCTTCTTTAAAAGTATTCTTTATTATTACAGCTTTGCTCAGAAAAACACAGACCCTTTTTAACATTCTCTTAAGATGTACTTTCATTTAAAAACCCTTAAACCCTAGGATCCCACGTGGTGGAACTAAAATGGCCCAGTCAGACGTCTTGGACCACCCTAATAATTATCCTGTTAGGAGATCCATTTATTTCAACCGAAATGTGTATATCTATTAATATATAATATCAGATTACAGTATTATTAATATTAGGTATATTATTATTATCATCAACGTGTCTTACTACCCGTTCGGGTTATACGCACTTACGCTAATGTGTAATGGTAGGGTGATTGTGTGATTAAATGGAGGACCTACATTTTAACGAGGGATCCGAACAACCGGGGAGGCCTGGCATTCTACACATTCTACAAGATGTCTTGTCAGAGGTGAAGGAAGGGTTTGGTAATCAGATAAATCTGTGCCGGGACCGAGGATTGAACCCCGGACACTCAGAGCAGAAGTCTGACACCCTACCCCTAGATCACCAGGTCACCAATATTAGGTATAGTCCAACACCTTAGTTCAGTTGGTAGCTTGTCTGCTTACTGAGATTAGAGTCCCGGTTTAGATTGCCGGCACGGCCAAAAGATTTATCATTGGTGAAATGTGGGTTTCCCCTTTCACAGTGATGAATTAAAGATCAGGGGCTGGATGTTGTGTCTGATCTGGATTTAAGTTAGTTTATAGGTCGTGTGGTGATATAATAAATTGGTTTAGAAAGTGCACGTTAAATACTTTGAATACATAAATTATATATATATATATATATATATATGCTTACCATCAAATAATTTAACTTATTAAGTTACATATCCTTTACATCTAATAGTATTAATTACTGTTTATATAGATCATTATTTTTATATTAACAGAAAAGATGATAATTTATTACTAAGCTCAAAATAACTGTCACAAGGGATGCGCAGAAGAGCTACACATTATTTTAAACTAGTAAAGGAAACGATTTGCCGTTATTTAAAACAAGAGTAAAATTAAATATGTTTGTTATAAAAATCAATATTGAATGTATTTTTATAGAAATAAACATCATTTAAAAAAATTAGCTGGATTGTTTCGAAATAAATGTTAAAATCTTTTAATTTAAGCATAAACTTTCTAAAGGATTTTGTTTTGTTTATTGCAATTAACTATTAATAAGGATCAAAACAACGAAAGTGTAAATCCACGTCGTATAGTTCGTGTTATCTAATTCACTGGTTATTCTATGATATTATTTCAATACCAGTTTTATATTCAATTGAGTACCGTATTCAAATATCGCCATGTGTCTGAAAAAATGGGAAAAGAACTTTGAAAATCACATGTATAAAACAACCCCCAAATACCCGGCCAGAATCCAAACTTGGCATAAGTGACTTTTTCGATGCAAGTCTAACGCCTTATTCCCGTTGGTGAAAATTTTGAATACTTACCATATTTTGCTTTTTAAACTTGAATATTAAACAATAAACTTTATTAAAAAGGACCAAATAAACTTCATCGAAAATACTTTTAACAAAGACCAAATATTAAAATAGTATTTAGCAGTGAATTAATAATATATCGTGGAACTTTTCATACAAATATGAAACTATGCAAAATATTCGAGCTGGTGTCAAAACTAGAAAAAACAGTTTCAATAGACACCTCGAGAAAAATTTCACGAAGCTTCGCATGAAACACAAAATACAACCAAACAAAACAACATGCACGGACAGTGTTTTTTTTTTCTTATCATCACGCCTTGGGGGCCTGCTACCTTTTCAGGTTATACATCTATGATGATTACTCTAATGGGCTAATGAGATGAGAAAGGAGGAATTTTAGAGGTAATACACTCCCATTTGCGTGGAAGCATAGTGGGAATCCATTTAGGAAATAACCACCCTCAATGGACCCGATTAGGATTAAAACCCCAATTACCCAGTCTTCATCAGATTATTTAGTTATGTTTGAGTTTCGGTAAGGTGTAACCTACCAAAACAATGTATTTATTTTTTGTGCTCTGGACTAAATTGATCGTCCGAGTTCCTCGCATATCCACACAGTTGTAATAGTGGTGATAAAATATGGATTTAAAGGACACTTTCATTTGTTAAAAAGCTATAGTGAAAACACTTATGAAAAATAAGATACCTCAATATAACAGGTTGATATTCAAATTCCTCTCAACGGCAAACCAGACAAGACACTACTGAAGCCTTTGTCTATAGAACCCACAGGTGATAGTAATAGACAACCTAGCTAGCACGATCTAAACATAATATGGTTAAATAATGCGTCTTTCTTCCTGGAACAAGTTTAAAAACTTTGCAAAAGTTTTTTTTTTCATTTCATTCTCAGGTACCTTTTTTCGAACCTCTAATGGCCCATTATTATGTTGCGTGCTCTTCTAGACCATGGGTGCTTAGACCCTGGGAGCAATGCCAACTTCTGACATCTTGCGGCAGATGTTTACTGCGCCAACTTACCCTTCGAGCCCGCCATTTTCTTCTACTCCTTTTATTTCCCTCTTGCTGCTTGCCCTGTTGAATATCTTCCCTTGAAAAGTTGTTTTTTTATGAAGGTAACTTGTTTTATATCCGCTCTAATTTATTTGCCTTCTCGTATATACCCCATCTTTTCTTCTATACCAGATCATGGATAAAGAATCGCCGGGGTAGGCTCTTACACAGGCAGCGATGGTGGATGTTGAACCGGATATAGTTCCGTATTTCTGACAACTTTATTAAAAAGATACCTCAATGGCCAAAATAAATACAATTTTTCCTCAGCAGATATGTTTAGTTTAAATTTTGTCCAAATAGTAATATCAACAGTTTTTGATTATTTGTTATGAGAATTGCAGAACTTGATCATAGCATTTTCTTCTTCGTTAAAATGTTTCTTCTCGAATTATATTATGATTTTTTTAGCACTACGTCTTAATACCTTTTCGCCTTATACACCTTTGTATTGATTACACTAATATGTTAGAGATAAGGTTACATTTAGAATAAGGGCCAGTTTCATAGTCAAATTTATTACTCCTCACGTGCGGTGCTACACTGAGTACATGACGACACCTACCTAAACCAGAATGGAATGGGCCAGTTTCCTATGCGAGAACGGCCCATTCCATTCTGGTTTAGGTAGGTGTCGTCTTGTATTTAGTGTAGCGCTGCACTTGAGGCGTAATAAATTTGACTATGAAACTGGCCCTTAGTGTACCCACATATACGGGGAGGAAGAACGTAAAACCATTTAGGAAAGCCACCCACAGTTTAGCTGATCAGGATTTTAACCCAGATATACCCGTCATAAGCAGTCTAGTCTATTGTGAAGGTGACGCCTTAGACCGCGTGTCCGATGAAGTGGGTCATTATGATCATGACAAATATTCAAGAAGTGTTGATATTACTATATGTGTATAATTAAACTAAACGTTTCTGCTGAAGCAATATTTTATTTATTTTAACCAAAGATGTGTTGTTATAGAAACTGAAAAAATATTGATCATAATTCTCGACCTCACTACACTAGAGTAAACTATTTCACTTGCTAATCGCTGATGAGTTCTATCGCTTGCGAGTTGTGAGTTATTTGACTTTTTCTATTACACACACCTACTTTAATAGCCTTTAAATTTATTGGTCAGGTTCGATTTTTTATAAGTATATATATTTCACCTTACAAGATGGTTTTCGAAACTATTTATAAAGTTTATCACTTTTATTATTTCACAAGCCATCTTGAATGAATTTAAACAAACATTATAGCGATTTTACTTGCTTGCTTAGTTACACACAGTGAATTTACTTAATTGGGCTTACATATACCCTGATTTTTTGGGGAGAATAGTAGATAAATATTTATTTGCGGATAAAATTTATAATATGTTACGATACATTATGTGTTATTCTATAGCTATTGATATATATCAAAAGGGACAGTTACAGATACATTACTTGAATAACGAATACATGAAATTAGATCGGGTAGCTTTTATATCACAAGGTTTGGTTCCTCCTGTTAAAATTGGACTATACTTATCTGATTTGTATGCTTGTCAGTAGACAAAAGTATAAACGTAGCTTTTTGAACTGCCTAAAAAGGTTTCTCAAAGGGCGCATAGACTACTGTTTGTATCTATGTGCACACAATATATAGTCCAATACCTTTAACGTTTTTAGACTTAATATAAAGTTTATAACATTGTTTATATTAAATAGTTCCACTTCTCAGCTTTTACAAAGGGCATTATCTCAAAAGCAAGATTTAAAGATCTGTTTATTGTGTGTTTTTTGGAATAATAAAATCGACACATCACCCTACTTTATTTCAGTACAAACCTTATACCATGTTTATATTCTACTCAAACTTTTACAACCTCACGTAATATTTTACAATATAAAACCAAAGGCAAATAATACCAGTTCAAATCTTTAACAAGAATGAAAGACATTTTCTAGAGAGTATTTGCCATTTATGTATGACAGACAAAGATTTTATTTGTTCTATTTATTCTCCCTTTCTCTTTACTTTTTTTTCAATGAAATTAAAAGGGCAGCAAAGAATAAACTTTAGTTTTTTGGTTTTTTACACAGAAACATTTTGGAGATGTTAAACCCGCTTGGAATTTCAATATTTTTCTTGAAACTGACCCAATGCCAAGCCGGAAACTCTTGTGTAACTTTATCAACTTAGTGAAACTATGCAACATAGTCATCATCTAGTCTTACTGTTTATAGTGGTTTGAAAAAAAAAGTAATAGAATTCTGATAAGAATTCTCACATTGTAAAAGAACAAATCATCCAACCAAGTGTTTCTCAAACTGTGGTACGCCTACCCCCAGGGCTGCGTGCATTACTTTCAGGAGATACACGAGTAGCTTTCAAGGGAAAATGTTCAAAGTGACAAGATAAAACGTGACGGAAAACCAAACGTGGCGGGAAATTTTCGAGGTGGCTTAGGGATATTTTCTCATTTTATTACCTGACAGTTGATCTGCCGTTTGGGGAAATTTTATTGTGGGGGTACAAAATACTTTTAGTCATGACCAAGAGGCACAATATAAAACAAGTTTGAACCAAGGGGGGTTATAAGTTTGAAAAAACAAAAAACAAGTGATAATGGTGATCAAAATTTTTTCTCACATAAGGTATCTAGAAATTTAAAATTTGTGAAACTAATAAGTAAAAAGATTTATAGCAATAGCATAACAAATAAATAAAGTTGAAATGGGATTGAATATTTTTGAAAAGTGAACCTAAAATAGGTTGCATACACATTTTATCATATTCGTTATTATATCGTATATTCCCTTAAGGAGATAATGATATATTCTTATCTAGTTTTTTTCGCCCATATTGTTTGTGAAAAAAAAAAGCTTTCATACGCTCCTAAGCCCGTCTCAATAGAGATACATCCTGCACCAATGGGCACGTGGCCTGAGTGTCAGGCTCATCTAGTCTGTTATTATTATTATTATTATTATTAGCACCGCGTATTACTACCCGTTCGGGTTGTACGCACTTACGCTCATGTGTAATGGTAGGGTGATTATGAGATGAAATGGAGGACCTACAGTTTAACGTGAGATCCGAACTACGGTGGAGGCCTGGCATTCTAGTCTGTTATTAATTCATGTGTATCACAAACTTATATGTGATTGTTATCCACAGGATTTATCCTCATAACTGAATCAAATTCAATTAAAAGAAAAATGACAGCTTGGACACGGAAATAAAATCCGTGGTCTTTGAATTTGCGCAAAGCTAAAGGACCGAATTCGATTCCCATGTCCAGGATGTCATTTTTCACTTGATTGAATCATATTGTGGCTTGCCAGTAACGGGGAGGTTGGAGCTAGAATTCCACCCAGGTCTGAGGAAGTTGGTTTCAACTTAATTGTTTAACACTCTCTTCAAGCGAATTAGGGTACATTTCCTCTAAATTATATCTTACTCATCCCTACATCAACAGAGTAGTTAAATTCGGACGTGTAGTAAGATGCGGAACAAAAAACAAACTGAGATAATATCTGACTATCTTGCACTTTTGGAAAATAAAAAACAATAGTTATTTTAATAACTAGATTAAAAAACTTACTAGAACCCTTGATTAAAAATTATAGATTCAACCCATATGAATAGCCAATATATTTGTTTATACAGGACATCTGATGAATGTAAATTGAAATTAGAATAAAGAAATACACTCAATGATAAATTATATTTAAATTCCATTTATTAAGACCATCCTTTTGATCTTAACATGATAAATTCCAAGGAGAAAGTGTGAGGCAAAGAAATTCCCAAATGTTATTAATGTAGTTAAATGTAGTAGTTTCATCAGAAATAACTAACCGGACCCGTGGTCTAGTGGTCAGTAAACCTGGTTATGAGTCTAGAGGTCTCGGGCTCGATTCCCGACTGGTAACCTGTCTATTTTTCCCGTAAAGGGGAATCACCACAACTGTCACCAGGCTTTGGTAAATTAGGCCTAATTTAGGTTTTTCCACTGGTTCCACACCCTCATACTCACTATCTCTATCACCTCATCTCATCGGGACATGTAAATAGTCTCCACGGAAAGGATGTACAATTAGTACATTTGGGAGTCCCCTGGGCAACGGGCCATTAGTATTGACTAATATTTCCACTACTGGGCTATGATTGATATAGCCCAGACGCGGTGTATTTATTATACCAGAAATAACTAAGACCAAATTTACACTTTCAGAATTTAATATAAATGAATCTTCAATCTCACTAACTTGTGCACAACATTACCGTAAGAATGAAGATTGTCCAAAAATAGAGGAAATTGGTCAGTTTGCCCCAGACCTCGTCACAGTTCAGGCTCGGGCATTACAAGTATCTCTCTTAGGCACCAAGTGTGGCGATGGCCAAAATTCCCGCTATTAGAAGGTAATGTATTCATTTTATTAAATTGATTTTACAACTAAGGTTCTGGCAGCTATCATCTCAAAAATCAACAACAGTTAAAATAAATAAAACTTTTATATTTAATTTTTATATATCCAAAAATCTAAAATATTTAAGTGAATTAAAGTTTTCATTCCATTTCTTTGAGGTATTTAACCCACATTTTCTAAACCGACTGACTTATCAGCACACGACTTATAACTGAACTTAAATTTAGAACAGACACAAAATCCATTCCCTTACCGTTAATTCATCACTGTGAAAGAGTAAAACCACATTTCCCCAATGACAAATTTTTTGGCCATAGCAGGAATCAAACCTGGTATCCTTATCTCAGTATATAGACACGCAACCGACTTAAAAAAACAGAAATAAATTAAAAAACAAAACAAATAAATCGCTGTAAGATACTTAATATAAAAAGCGTCTTAATAATTCCACTACAATCTTATCATGCATCATTCCACTATGGCATAGGTTATAAGATAGGGTCATAGTGTAGTCCGTCAAGGTAAGACTACTACCTTTCGAGGTAGATGGTGGGTACATCCACGCACTGCTCTGGCCTAACAAATTTTCATTTATATGAACTTAGAAACACATATTTAACCTCTATAAAATATGGTGGAACAAAATGATAGATCAAAAACATTCCTGATGCACCCTTGTCGGTATTTAAACCCCGATATAACGAGATAGATTAAAGCCCTCGAACACTGAGCCACCTCCACTTGTTAGTGACACCCCTGGACTCTCGTAATCCCCCCTTCTCCCTCCAGAATAGTGGAGGCTAAATGGAAGGAGACCTAGATAGGATTACCGGGGGATATTTTAGGGGAAAGGGCGCCATATATTTGTTCAGGAATCCGGTGACACTATTCTTTCATTTAAGGGGTACTGAAATAGGGGTGGGTAGGGTGGTAGGTTGCTCACCCCAGTGAGCCAAATCAACTACTTGCAAACTGGAAACCAGTAACTCACGATACAAATAAAACTCGATTGTGGTTTTATGGGCCGTATGGTGTATAGTATATGTTATATCATGTAAGGTTACCTCATATACCAAGTAATTTGCTTTATCGATTTTTTTATTTACTTGAAGATTAGTCTGTCCAATGATTGATGGTTGTGGAGTAATAGGCCCCTTATAGTCTTATGTAGTTTATATGTGGCATCTTAATCTTAAGGGCTACGGCTAAAGTAGCTCATTCTACGGTGAGCTATGGTTATTATTCTGTTTGTGTTAAGAAAAAAAGAAAGAAGAGAAAAATATGCTCTATTGTGGAACATCAGACTCAAGTATCGAAACGAGACAAAATATTGATCCGTTCAAATCTAGAGTATTTTATAAAGTCGAATTGGATATTAAGGAATTAACGTGCTTTAATAATGAAAGAAATCATTTCAACTAGTTTTTACACCATTAGTTGAGCAAGGGGCCAACAAAAGCTAAGGGTATGGTATACTTTTTTTACTTAAAAATATTATAAATAATAATTTGTGTAGCAGCTACTTTAAATATATATATAAACTTGTACTAACTATAATATGTTCTAGGTTTACAATACAACATTAAATAATTTTGATCCAATTTCTAAGTAAGCTATTTTCAAGTTATTTTGATGAATATGTCCTAAAAAGAATGGGCGAGAAGAGAACCATTTTGGATGTGATTCTTCGGTGCTAAGCAAACTGGATCAGACACATCCTTAGGAGGAGCTGTATCCTGCATGACGTCAAGAAAGTTTGAGGGAAAGAGGAGCTAAGGAAGAAGGACGATTCAATTATTATATTTCTTGAATAACTTAAGAAAGTTCTGTGAGCTGTAGGAGGAAGCAGACAGGGTGATTTGGATGTTTAATTTCCCTGACGAAAGGAAAGGACCTGTCATAAGACAGAACAAATAATAATAATAATTTAATGTAGCTTTTTTTTCACCTTGTATACAAAATCTTTGGTTCATTTGAAGTATAAACAAGCTAGCTTTAAAATAGCTTCCAGCGATTAGTTCTATGGCAGCACAAATCGGTAGTAACTTGGTTCAAGGCGTAACTTTCATCTTGTCTGTTCTGCCGGTAACGGAGAGGTAGGAGCTTGAATCCCGGCCAGGGGTACTAAGGTTTCTTTTACATAAAACCTGAAAATATGTGTAAATTGACTTTGCCTATTTCCCCCTTCTACCTATCAAATAATTCAACACTCTCCATCCACGCAAATGGAGGCACATATTCTAAGAATTCTTTCTTCATATCTGCCCTATTGCTTTAATTCAATGAGAATATCCAGAACGATGACGAAGAGCATAAACAAAGGTGAATTCTGCAGAACAGCAAGTTTTTTATTTGTGCGTGGAATACAAAGATTTTAATAGACCTACTTTTAGAAGAGGAGGGATTAGAGGAATTGTATTAACATCGAGTACCTAGGGCGTAATTTTAAATTGTCATATATTGTGAGAGTGACATCTTAAGCCACGTGAACAATGGTTATTCTAAATTAATATAATACACTATTAAATTTAGTATTCATTTAGTTGTTGTCTAACTTTATCAACAAGGAAAAATATCAACTTCAAATCAAAGGATAAATCATAGGAGATATTTCATCTTGAAATTCCGAAATAAATTTGTTGACTGTAGTAACAGTAATAACATGGGCGGAGTGAGATCTACTGATTAAAGAACTACTAGTATCTAAAGTTTTATAATAAACAAATACTGAAAGGATGAAATTAGTTTGTTTTCAATTATGTTTACAATAAATAGCGCAGTTCTGAGGTCAAAGTAAATATTTAGATAAACACATCCCTGGTATAGTTTGACTCTCCTACGCAAGTGACCTTTGGTGCACTTTTATATATAAATATATATATATATCTTTTACTGTCAACATTTGATATCATTTTCTATATTATTAGTGTATCTCATAGTTATTGATAATATTTATCAATAGATGACTTGACGCATGAACACTTTAAAGTATAGTAGCTTTTTATAGCTTTCATAAAAGTCCACTCATAGGGAAATTGAGATATATGGCCTTCCTAAAACAAATATAATAGTTTTTTACTAAGTTATTAACAAAATATTGGAAAATAAATGGGGATTTTTCTAGAGATTTTGAATGTATAGAATTGACCCCTCCCCTCTCCTTATGTAGTTCTTAGAGCAAAACCTTTTTTGGACAAAATAAAAAAAATGGCTCCAATAGAAACATGGAGTGCAATTTTCTTCACATGGTAAAATAAGCAGTTGATGAATATCTGCTATGAGCATAGCGGCACTAGACGAAGAACTTTTTAAATGAAGAGAAAAAGTTGTCATTAATTTCTAGGACACCATTGACAAATATTCAACAACTATTGATATCAGTATGTGAAGAAAATTAAACTTTATGTCTAAAATGTAGAAATAATATGTTTATTTTGGCAAAAAGGTTTTGCTATAAAAACTGCAAAAAAACAACCCCCAACACTGTTCTGCTCTCGCGTTACTTACATTATCACCTTAAAAGTAAAATCAATCTTATCCCCGGCTACACATATCGCCGCTAAATTTCCCTCTACATTACAACAACAAAATGTTAGCCATGGCATTCTATTATTTCAAATTCCGGTGATATTAAAACATACCACCATTTCTTTCCACTGCGACAAGCCACTCTCGGAAGGTCAGAAGAGTGGATATGGAGGGTAAGGGTGGCAGTGGGAGGGTAGGGCTGAGAGAGCTGAGAAAATGCACCCCGTTAACGCTTATTTCATTTTTCGTGGGACGCGCTGGTCCACCACCACTGTCGGAAGAAATACGAGACTGCGACGAAAAATTATTAAACGTGTAGCACAAGTTTTGTAATTTAATTAATGTAGGACACAGTCGCCTTCCCCCTTTTTTTAGGGTGGCTGTGAAGTATGGGTGGCCCCCTCTACATTTCCCTCAACCCCCAACAAAACAGTTTTTTTCTAATATGAAAACTTTAAAATATCATCTCTTTGTTTTGAGACATGGTAGAAAACTCTGCAAACGCTTATACAAAAGTTTAAAGACGTTGTCTACTGGTTTATTTCGAAACTATTTTGCAAAAGGGTTGCATCTTAGCTTCACACACTTAAGATGAGGATGTAAGGAACGTGAAAAAAGGTAAGTGTTTTTACATTTTTTTATAGCAAAACGTTTTTTTAGTCAAAATAAATAAAATATTGCTCCAGTACAAACATAGTGTGTCATTTTATTCCCATGATGATATCAAAAATTCTTGAATATATGTCATTAGCACAGCGGTATTAGATGAAAAACTTTTTAAATTAAGAGAAGAAGTCCTGGTAAAATTAAGCAGTATGCAAAACACATTTTTTCTTTCTCTTAGTACCGCGTATTACTCTCCGTTCAAGCTATAAGCTTATTTACTAATTATGCTAATGTGTTAGTGATATTGAAGGCTTAATTCATAGGGATTGTACATAAATTTGCGTATTGCAAGAGAGATTTTGATGAGTAGAATTTTTGTTTTGTTTTGTAAAAAAGATGAGAAACACCAATTTGAAAATAGCTCAAAATACTCTTATTTAAACATGATATTCTTGGTACTGAATTTTCAACCTTATCTTTGTAAAATTCTCCCATGTATTCATAAACTGTCATCTGGTGCTAAACTGAAAAGTTTGAATAAAATTACAAAAGCCAATATTTAGAATGATGCTAGTTTTATAACTTAAAACTATATTTTTATTTAAAGTAGTGAGTTTAAAATATGATGCCTTATTTGTACCAGCCCAACTTGAAATCTTATCCAATTACGCTATTTACGTCGATACTATTCCCTACGAGTATATCAAATGATTGATCTGAGTTTAATTATCATATTAGATTTAATAATTTTAGAACGTTTTGAGAATAATGAGCTACCATCCCTATATTCATGAAATATGATTTTATGACAGTTTTTCTTAGCACCGCTTTTTACTACCCGTTCGGGCTACACGCATTTGTACTAATTACGATAATGTGTTAGGAATGAGGAAGGTAGAATTCAGAGGAAATGTACCCGCATTTGCGTGGCGCGAGAGAGAACGATTGGAAAGCCATTTAGAAAAAAACAAATTCAATAGACCTGACAGGGATCGAACACGATATTCCTGCCACAGCAGTCTGAGATAGCGACGCTTTAGACCACGTGTCAATACATACGGGTTTAATAACAGTGGTTTTCCAAATTAAATTGTGTATTGAGAGAGAACAAATATAGCTCCTTTTAAAGTTTATTAGATCCCCTACTAACCTAAATTATCTTCATTAACATAAGTTTATAATTACTCAGACGAGAATTCTGAAAGGAAACCCAAAGCAATGTTAGGTCTCTCCTGATTGGACTTCGTCACACAAACCAGATTCCTCTCTTGTTTGGACGTAGCTTTGAGCTCATGGGAATAGAAAACCTTTTATTAAATTACTTTTCCCCTTCCTTCAATCTGTCTCCACTCTTCCTGTGTAACGCACTAACGACCACATCTTGTCAGTCTTTGAAACGGCTTTATATATAAAAAAAAGTAATTGCAACATCCTTTTAAAGTCTCTGTAAATGATTTTTTTTTAAATTCACTGTGCGTGTTCCCCTACACCCCTCACCCCCCAAAAAAATTGGTCATTTTTGTTTCATTTTAATTTCTTTAAATTTTTTACTACGCTTTATTTACTACTGGGTTGCAGCAGACTATTTTTTTAACTCACATTTTGTTTTAGTCAAAAAATTATTAGAAATGGATTTTTTTTATATCTGAAAACGAACATTAGTCCTATATTATATTGTTTAATATACTACTTTTTTTTAACACTGCGTCTTACTACTTAATCTAGGTGACCTGGTGGTCTAGGGGTAAGGTGTTGGACTTCTGTGCTGGGGGTCCGGGGTTCAATCCTCGGTCTCGGCACAGATTTATCTGATCACCAAACCCTTCCTTCACCTCTGACAAGACATCTTGTGAAAGTGGGGAATGCCAGGCCTCCACCGTGGTTCGGATTCCACGTTAAACTGTAGGCCCTCCATTTCATCTCACAATCACGCTACCACTACACATAGCGTAAGTGCGTATAACCCGAACGAGTAGTAAGACGCAGTGCTAATAATAATACTACTTAATCAGATTATACGCATATATACTAATTACACTAATGAGCAAATGGTGAGTGATGTTGAACTTAAAGGAAGTGTATTCGCATTTACTTGAGTGGGGGGCGGGAGGGGGTGGGCGAGGGGAGACTGGAAAACCTTTTTGGAAAAACACCCTAATTACACCCGACCTGGTTTGAACTCTATAATCTCCCAGTAATTGACAGTATAATCTAACACGAGAGTGACGCCTTAGACCATACAGCCACTGAATCAGGTTTTAATATAGTAACATATTGACACGATTTTTTTTTCTTTTTTACAAATCGCGTCTCAATATCTGTTGGTTAAGTATTAGGAAGAGAGCATTTTAAAAAAATTTACAAACTTTTGCGTGGAGAGAGAAAGTGAGAAACAATTTGGGAAAGAACCTTCTATACACTAGACCGAGGTTCAAATCCTGATAACCGGTAGTCCCATGATATATTACAAAGCCATAATACTTGACTTCCCGAAAGTCTCTCTCTTTAAATATGATGGGGTCTCGGGGTAGCTTTGTTCTTTCTTGAAACTTCACACCTTTTCTTGAGTCTTTAATAGTGTCATAAGCGGACATTACGAGCTTCAAATTTAATAACAGTCAGTAGTTCTACGAATTATGGTCCCCTGGCTGCGAGAAAGTCGGTTTAGAACAGAATTTAATTTATGCCATGGAAATAGCTATGGGCCAAGGATATAGATGGAGTTTTAAGATAAATACGATATAATCCATAGCTCACATATGTATTATTTGCCTGGTTGGAGCATGGTTTACAAACTAACTAGCATTTCAGAAACTAGTTCAAGAAATTGCTAGGCATTTATATATATATTATACTACTAGCAATTTTGTCTCGAAATTATGTTCTTAAATAGTGTATATATTCTTGGAGACCTTACCTAACACTTTCTTTGTTATAAAAACATTTTAACTAAGTTACCAACCTGCTTCAGTGATATAATGGGATGTAATATACTGGACTCAGGGTTGTAATCCCGTAAGGATGTCATTTTTCAACTCTATTTGGATCAGAATAACAGGTTTCGATATTGGTTTGTCTCAGGATATGATTTAAATATAATAGTTTACAAGTTCTATATCACTCTGTAAAATCATTATCAACAATATGAAATCGAGAAGCAATCACTTAGTAAAAAGTAAGTTTATATGCGAAAAAGTTGCAAAGCATCTAGGAACACATCATTGTTAGCATATGGTAATATAATGTTAACGATACTTTGATACTTTTATCACTAACCTCACACGCACACTCAAAAACACATCAACCCCCCAACACAACAACCCACCAAAACAAAAAGCCAACCATCCACCCACACAAAAACAACCACCCACCCAAACAAACGACAAACATACCCACCAACATAGCAACCCACCAGCATAACAAACCCATCAACATAAAAACCCACCAACATAACAAACCCACCAGCATAACAAACCCATCAACATAACAACCCCATCAAAACAGCAACCCACCAAAACAGTAGCCCACCCACCCGCCCACATAAGAAATAAACCACCCACCCACACAACTAACAAACCACCCATCACACATATACCCAACCACATGGAACCCACCTTTACTACAAGCCATCAACACAACAGTCCACCCTTGTACAAGCACACTTATACACACAGATATTCATACATAAACATCCCACCACTTATATACTAATATTAAAAACTTATACTCTATGCAATAATTATATAAAATACATTATACTATCGAAACCGTATAACATTATTTTCAAACTTATGTTCGAGGATTACGAAGTGAAGCCTTCCAAGAGCAACGTTAATAAACTCTTCCACGAAAGAGAGTTTTTGTCATCGAATCTCATGTAATGATAAAACAAGCTTGACTTGAATGAGGATGTTATTTAACGTAGAGGAGGGATGCTGAAGATTAATGTTCCGGTCTGAAATGTTCAGAGCAGGGGGGGCAAGCTAATTTTAAATTTGGTGTGTGCTTAGTGTAAACATTCAACGCGAGCTGTAACCTTGTCGCTGTTGCCGTGAGTTGTCACGTAGTATCTTAATTTTATGGGCCCAAACACACACACACACACATATATATATATATATATCCCCTCACGTCTTACTAACCGTTCGGGTTGTAAGCATATGTACTAATTACGCTGATGTATTAGGGCGATAAAGGATGAATTTATAGGTAGCTCGTGACCTGGTGGTCTAGGGGTATAGGTGTCAGACTTCTGTGCTGGCGGCCGGGGTTCAATCCTCGGTCGAGGCAAAGATTTATCTGATTACCAAACCCTTCCTTCACCTTTGACAAGATATATTGTGAATGTGGGGAATGCCAGGCCTCCACCGTGGTTCGGATTCCAAGGTCCTTCATTTCATCTCACAATCACCCTACCATTACACATTCGCGTAAGTGCGTATAACCCGAATGGGTAGTAAGACGCGGTGCTAATAATAATAATAATAATAATAATAATAATAACAATAATAGGTAGCTTACACCCATGTAAACAGAATAGAAAGTAGCGCCAGTTGTTTGAGAGATACATCTGATTGGCTGAGCGTGTTACGTCACTCAGTAGAGAAACTTGTGTATTAAATACACGTAGTTAAATGGAAGACCAACTAAGTTGTTAAAAATCAGGTCACATTTTGGAACTTTAAATAATAAATAAACTTTTAAAATCATCACCAATGTCCGACTAACGTCTTTATCCTATTTATTTAAAAGACTATACCCGCCTTGGTGGCATAGTTGGCTAACGCGTGAGTCGTGTTGAGCTCGACCGCCGAGGACGGGGAGGTCAAGGTTCGAATCTCGGTCGGGTGAACTGGGAGTGGTTTTTCCTAAATGGTTTTCCACCCTCGATCCACGCAAATGCGGGTTTACTTCCTCTAATTCAATCTTTCCAATTACCAATCCATTAGCGCTATTAGTAATTAAAGCGTATAACCCGAACGGGTAGTAAGACGCGGTGCTAAATAATATTATTTTTTAAAAAGATTATGTATGTTTTGTTGTCTTCATATTAAAATATAATTGCTGTGTAGGGGGTGAAGTAAGGAATGGCATAATCTAATTCCACCAATTACCTTTCTATTATCTTTACATTGAGCGTACACACATTTGCGTTTAGGTGGATTGAAAAACCATTTAGGGGAAGCTACCCTAAGTAGACACAACCGGGATTAGAACCACGGTATCCTCATCATTAACAGGTCAGTCTAACACGAGAATGACCATTAGTCCATTCAAGTTGGTATTGATATATCGTGCCTATTATATAATTACAGAATAATATTTGAGTATGGTTTTGAGTCATCCAAGTTAATTCTCATTATAAGAGGGTTAGGGCCTATGTATCGGAGCTAGTTACTTAGTTTTGCATTTGAAGCGGTAATGGATACTTTTTCAAACAGAGAAATTGTAGATTTGCTTTTGATGTATAGACTTGATTGTTATTCAGATGAAGCAAGACACTTGTACGATAACCCTCTAGATTAATTAATTTACTTTTGCCACATAATAAAACGTTTCAAAGACTACACTAATAATTTCAGCAATGATAAATTTTCGGCCATTCCGGGGATTGAACCCAGGATCCTTAGCTCATTAGACAGATACGCCATCGACTGAGCTAAGGAGACCCTTTATAAAACACTTTAGATTATGGTTTAAAAAGGTTTCTATCATATTTAAATTAATTTAAAAAAAGGATTTCTTAGGATCCTTATTTGGTTTGAGAAATAAAAGTTGTCCAGAAAAATGTGTGTAATATTAATTTCCCCCCATTTTCACCCTGTACCCTATATTTTAAATGGTATACATGATTTTGTAAAAATGATGAATGAAAATGATCGACCATTTAAAGAAAACAACTATACTTAGTGTTAGTAATGCTTTTGTGAAAATCAATGACGTGCTCTGTTCAACTGGTACACACTATGCTAATGACGTTAATGGAGTGATAAAACAATACCAGCCAGTGTTTTATTTTAACTATCAACCATGTCTTTTGTGCTAAATCACTTATACATTACCATTCATATTAGTGTTATATTAGTTTGATAAACTATCTAAGTGACAATCAAACAAACCAACTTATAGAGCATCTGTTATTTATTATTAATTAAGGGAATTATATTTTTAAAATATGTACAAATTGATACTTTTTGCTTCCACGTCACTGACAGTCATTCATTGATAAGATGATAAAAATGCATTTAAAAAAAATTATATATTTTTGGTTGAATTAATATTGATTGGTAAAATAAACAAGATTAAAATAATGCAAAGTGGAATAAAAAATAATGTCCGTGTTCACTTGTAACACGAAATATATATTTTGAGCAGCAGGGCCGTTTTAAGAAAATTGGATACTCGTCTTGTCAGAGGTGAAATAAGGGTTTGGCATTCGGATAAATCTGTGCCGGGACCGAGAACCGAGCACCGGAACTCCAGAACCGAAGTCTGACACCTTACCGCTAGACCACCAGGTCACCTAAAAAGGAAATAAAATGTTATCAATGTTCTTTGACAAATAAAATGTGTTTGAATTTTTTGAAAGTTTCTCCTATTTATCCTATTTATGCTAAGAAGGAACTTATAAACAATTCAAGCTCTTTTTTTCTGAGGTCTATATTTATAGCATCTTACTTCTTCATTATATATATATATATATATATATACACACATACATAATAAAGTACCAACATTTTTACGTATATGTATACATATATTTCTAAAATAGTAATAAAATGATATATAATATACAATATATACTATTTTTAATAGTGATAAATATTTTTAGAAACTAGATACAAACCAAAATGCTATATTTAAAAAAAGGCTTTAATTTAAAGTAGTGCATTTTGGTTTAGTTCTATTTTTCATAAATATTTACAGTAATTTTGAAAAACATAATTTTGTATAAATAACCTGTTCAGAACAAGGATTCTTAGCAACTTTACCTAAGGAGTATCTTAAAGGATATGCAACCACATTAACAACTAGAGAGGATGGGAAAACAAAAAAGAAATTTACCTTAAAACACCACACCGTTTTCAACCGACCAGTGGGCCTATCCCCGAGATGTTTCGAGTTGATTCCATTGCGAGATTGGTCATTCACGTGACACAATCTCGAAACTTTTTCTATTTAGCTATTCTTGAAAAAAATTTCGTTACGGATTGAGATTTTTTCATTCGGATAGATCTCACTGCGGTTCTACCTCTCGGAATCGTCAATATCGCAACAGATAGTTCGAAAATATTTGTTGTTGGACAAAATGTAAAATGGCGTAAACATAGCCTTACTATTTGATAATAAGAGAACTTGAAGAATTTGAAAATGAATTTAATAGAATGCCACGTATATTTCGTGAACGCGAAGACGCTTTTGAACTGAGTGATAAGAAATTTATTAATTTGTTCAGGCTTAATAAACGGTTTTATTCAAATAGAAAGGCACTCCATCCATATGCTGTATGTTATTTAATTTTGGCTTTTTATGTACCTATTAAAGTTATTAAGATATATCATACATGATGTAATAAGTTATACTAGTAATAGCTTTTTATTTAATCATTTAGCGAAACAAAGAAACAAACATAAATTGTAATCTGCTTTTGCTCTTTGCTTATTCTCTTACAATCCAATTTTATTTAGACTTTATCGAGCTAACCTTAACCAACAAAAAATAAAACCGAGATAAAACCAAGATGTCGAAGACAACATTTTTGTTATTCTATTGTTTAAATGGCTGAAGGGTGCGTTCACACAGCTATAAAGTAAATCTCAAATCACAACTTTTGACACCGGAGGTTCGGAATTTTTCGCTTAATACGAAATTAGAAGACTCAACACGAATTGCGAGATTATTAACTCAGGAATGACTACTTTACAGATATGAAATTACGAGTTCGAGTTGAACATGGCGAGATTCACCGTAGTAAGATAAACTCGCAACATCTCCGGGATAGGCCCACAGGAGTCAAATCCCGATACACCCAACACCTTAGCTCAGTCGCTAGCATGTCTGCCTACTTTTGCCAAGTGTCCCAGGCTCGATTACTGGTATCGTCTAATTATTTTTTTTCTCATGATGATATCTTAACGCACGGGAGATTGGGTGCTGTATTTTTTCCTTTAGATATTTTTTTAAGCTAACTTGTAAGTTGTGTCGAGTATAATCCGTTAATTCAGAAATATTACCATAAAAACTCGGAACTAAAATGCAAAACGACATTCTTAATCCATGACGTTCAAATCCCATAAAAGCCTGGAACAAATCGTCCGCCACGCTGGATTTTGAATAAGGGGTCGTTGCCCCCTTTCTCTTTCAGAATTGAGAAATTCCCGTTGCTGTGACAATCTCGCAAAGGGGGAGGAGGATGGGAGGGTTAAGGGTGTCTCACGAACGTGTTCTATCTGTATCATCGTCTTCATTAAGCTGACGTTGTTGTCCCTAGTATCGATCCTCACGTGGTACATTCCTCTCCGGCGAAGAGGCGTCTCCAGACAGACCATAACGACCAACACTCCGCTCCAGGCGTTGCGGTATGTGAGACACACACACGGTTCCCCCCTCTCCTCCTGACCCCCTACTTCACTTTGATAGCACCAGCCCACTCTAAGGAAGTGACAGAGGCTATTTTTTTTTTCATAACACCGCGTATTACTAACCGTTCGGGTTGTACGCACTTACGCTAATGTGTAATGGTAGGGTAATTGTGAGATGAAATGGATGACCTACAGCTTAACCTGGGATCCAAACCACGGTGGAGGCCTGGTATTCCCCACAATCACAAGTTGTGATTAATACACATCTTGTCAGAGGCGAAGGAAGGGTTTGGCAATCAGATAAATCCGTGCCGGGACCGAGGATTGAACCTCGGACCTCCAGCACAGTAGTCTGACACCTCACCCCTAGACCGCCAGGTCACCTAATCAGGTTATACACTTATGTACTAATTACGCTAATCGTTTTAGGGATTAGGAAAGCTATGTTTATAAGAAGTGTGCCTGCGTGGAGAGAAAGTTTTTTTTAAACCCACCTCAGTACACCCGGCTGAGTTTTGAACCTCGATATAACTGTTATCGGTGGTCTAGCCTACCGTGAGAACATCGTCTTAGACCACACGGCCACCGTTATTAGGATCAGTTTTCTTTGTAGGCTCTACTGTCAGTGCGGAGAATATTATTGACGTAAACTGTACCTCAATTCTCCTACAAATGGTCATAATTATCTTACAGCTGGAAAAATAATACAAAAGTTTTGGTTAATTCGACTTTGGTTAATTCGAAAAATTGGATAAGTCCAACTCACCATGATTCCCCATGAAGTTTTTATTAAAATCAATGGTGACAATTAATATTTAATTAGAGCTTTAGAAGGACATGACACGCCTCAGTGGCGTAGTTAGCTAACGCGCTAGTCATGTTAAGCTCGACTACCAAGGACGGGGAGATCGAGGTTCGAATTTCGGTTGGGTGAACTAGGGGTGGTTTTTCCTAAATGATTTTCCACTCTAGCTCCACGCAAATGTGGGTTCATTTCCTAACTTCCCAATTGTTAATCCAGTAGCGTAATTAGTAAAGCGTATCCCTTATGAAAATTTATACAAAAAACTATTAAAAAAACTATTGAAATATTTCAATGGGTAAATTTGGACAAATACTATTAGTCAAAACTTTAGAAATTTACTATTGAAAAATACTTTAGAATTATACTAATGGGAAAAACTATAGACATTTACTATTGAGAAAAACTTTAGAAATTTACTATTGAGAAAAACTTTAGAAATTTACTATTGAGAAATACATTAGAAATTTACTATTGAGAAATA
>CABFVX010002666.1:54828-79250 GCA_902151425.1 Timema shepardi | reverse complement strand
ATAATAAAATACTATTAAAACCTAATAGTAATTTTAAAATACTACTAAAACCTAATAGTAATTTTAAAATACTATTAAAACTCTATAGTCATTTTAGAGTACGATTGAAATTCAATAGTAATTCTAAATTACTATTAGAATTCAAAAGTATTTATAAAATACTATTAAAATTCAAAAGTATTTATAAAATACTATTAAAAGCCAAGAGTGGTTTTAAAATACTATTAAAGTTAAATAGTAATCACAAAATATTATTAAAACTCAATAGTAATTTCAAAAATACTATAAAAATCCAATAGTAATTTTTAAAATACTATTAAAATCCAATAGTAATTCTAAAATACTATTAAAATTCAATAGTATTCCAAAAATACTATTGGTTTTCAATAGTTAATTTTCATAAGGGATAACTCGAACGGGTAGTAACGGCTAAATAAATAAATTAAATAAAAGGACATATTTGGATAATTCAAAGCCTATAGATTGTTATTTTTTTTCTCAAGTTTGTAGAAATTTCAAACCTAACTTAAGGTCATTATTAAGTCCCACTATATGCCCAGAATGTCAAAGCTGTAGTTAGTCTATTGAAACACAGTAATTGAGAAAGTATGCACCGACGGCGAACGGGTTGCCTAATATAGGGATGTATTTGTTGGCTCGACTTTTCACAAATTCTGATTTCAGACTGCCATTTTCGTATGTGAATTTTTCCAAGTTTTTATATCTCATATTTTTTAACGTGTGTATTTATTGTGTATGTATGTTAAATAGCATATATAAAATGTGTGTGTTTATATGTAGCGTATTTTGAAGTTATTGATTTATTATGTACCAGCTGCATAGATATACATGGAAATGGTTCATTAGAATTTTTAGATATTTCGAATTGTTTTAGACATCCTTTAGATTTTAAATTTAAAAGGTTCTACTGATATATATATTAACGTATAAATACATCACGTCATGTGATATGCAGTGATCGCGTTTGTTATATAATATAATTACTTATGAACGACCATAATAATTTAGTATTATTATTTATCACCGCATATTTCTACCTGTCCAGGTTAAACGCATATGTGATAATTAATCTAATGATGTAGGAATGAATAAGAAGGCATTCTAGAGGTAATACACCGACATTTGTGGGGAGGGAGAGTGAGAAAACATTTAGGAAATACCACTCCCTTGGTAGACCCAAACAGGATTCGAACTCCAATCTCCCCACCATCAGCAGGCCAGACTAACACGAGAGTGACGCCCTAGACCATTCTGCCACTGAATTGGTTAAATCCCTCACATATGGATACCCGGACAAAGGCAACAGTCTCGACTAGTATGGTTTAATGTTGATGGTCATGTTTATGTTTGAAACACGACAGTTTTTTTAATAAAGGGTTTTCCACTGGTATTTAACGAAAATACTAAGTTAACAAATTTATTTTAATGCTTACCTTCCTCCTATACTTTTTTAGAAATATAATAAACCATACGGGTAGTAAGAAGTGATTCAAAACAAATAAAATAAAAATTATGGTACAGATATTGTTCAATTTATTATTTATTTATCTTACCCGCTTCAGAGGCCAAATTATCTAATATAAAGCATCACTCTCGTGTTAGACTAGCCTGATAAAGTTGAGGGGAATCGTGGTTAGAATCCTGGTTGTTACTACAGAGGGTGGTTTTTGCCTTTGGTTTCCCACTCTCCTTTCACGCGAATTCGGGTAGATTGCCTCTAAAATGCTTCCTTCTCTAACCCTAGCCAGTTAGAGTAATTATCATATTATATGTGCATAACCTGAACAGGTATGGCGTGGTGATATAAACAAGTTATTTATCTTCTTACAACCTCACTTTAAAACATATCTCACATCTTTGTAGGTGCGCTTTGTAAATTACAAGGTTATTTATTTTATTCTCGTTTACCTGTGACGAGAAGGTTGGGGTTTGAATATCAACCAATTGTATCGAGAGTGTTCTTTTTTTCATTAATAGTTTCCACTTTTCCTTAATTACTCATAATTATAGCTTGTTTAACCTCACCACATTATAATTAATATATTATATGTGGATATACATGGGTATTAAAGCACGGAAGAAAGATAAATAATGTAATGGACCGAAGAAAATAAAATATACGGTGGAGGGAGGGGGGGGGGTGCGGAGGAGGGAGGGGGGTGGCGCGGTTTCATGTTGACTTCTGAAAATCCTCCAAAACTGAATACTTTAATCTTTAGCGCACCACGCCTTACTACCAGTTCGGGCTATACATATACGCACTAATTATTCTAAAGGGTTAGGGATGAGGAAGTGTAACAACATTTGCGTGAAGGGAGGGTAGTAAAACAATTGAGGAGAAACCACATTCGGTACAACCGACTGGGATTAGAAACCCGGGACCTCTGTCATCTGTAATCCAACCTATTGCAGAGAGTAAACCATTCGACCACCGAAGTTGGTCAAAATAAAATAATTAATAAGCCATATAAATGAGCGTGTGTGAGGTGTTATAGGAAACTGTGCATCAATAAGTTATCACTCGCGTTCGATATTTTCAGCGCCGAACAACCCCTAGATTATATACCCTACGATTTACGATAGGGCCGAAAGCACTAATCTTATCGCCGATGTAAGCATATCTCGTGAGAAAAGGTCAAGCCTAGGGCTGGAACAGCTATTAATATTTACGAGGGTAATAGGAATGTGTGCCAATCCTCCCCAAAAACACCCCCTCGAGCCAACTCAACTTTAACAAATAGGTTAAAACACTCCACTTTCAACCTTTGACCTCATTCGGTGCCCTTATAGTCAGTCGCTGTACAATTTACTGTCGAGACGTAAAGCTTTTACTACAGACCTGGGTGAGAGCTTCTCCAGTTACGAGCGACAGTATACAATCCTTGGCTAAGTGGTTAGAGTGGTCAAACACGGGACAAAGGAGTACTGGTTCGATCGCAGGTGATGCTAGACAATATATTCGCTATTTATCTATCGAGTTGCCTATCTAACTTAAAGGTAGAGTTTATGTAACTCGGCTTCAATTTTCACATTTAATCAATTAAAAATAAAATAAAACTGGTAGCATTTGTAAAGACATAAATAAATACTTAATATCAAATTACATTTAACTACATCATTTTAACACCGGTGAGCACATGGGAAAAGGCGTCAGTTTCATCTAATCTTTTTACTTTCTCTCAAAATATTGGAGAGAAAGTATTGTGACCGTAAAAAAAAATTATTTGAGATTTTTATAATTAATGTCGACGTTTCATGACGCCCCGAAACAAAAAAAGGTGCTTTTCGCATTGCTGTCTGTCTGTTCATCTGTCTGTATGTCTACACCTTGGGCTAGAGCCTAAACTGTTTCCCGATTGGGCTCAAACTTGTTACCTGGTGTTTTAATAAGTTTCCCCCGAGGGGGTTTTGGAATTATAAATCCAACCATAAAACTTAGGCTAGTTTATTGAATAATAAAAAGAGAAAAAATAGATTTTCTCAAAATTTGCTAAAATGATTTTGATTACATTTTATATCTAAATACTGCTTATCGCTATAAACAAGATGGCGTTTTTCATTTACTCACGAAAATGTTATTAAGGGTACTATTAATGAGGGAAATTTTTTAAATTTGGTTATTTATCCGCAACTATTTGAGATAAAAAAATAACTTATCATTATAAAATTGTAGTACTATTAAATATAAAAATAATTTATTTGAAAAATATTTTTATAAAACCAATAATTTCTTAACTATAAGCAAATATATATTCTTTTTAATTCACGTCTTCAAAAATGAATTTGATTCTTATGCTCTTTGGTAGACAAAGATATTTCTCTTTAATACGAGTTTTTAGTAAATGCGTATTTTAAGATAAAAGCGAGAGAAATTCTGTGCGGTAAGCTGTACAATTTATTTTCCCAAGTGACAGGTAGATTGGGTTTTGAATCCTTTCAAGTGAACCTAGGTTTTTTTTTCTTAACTATTTTCCAATCTCCCTAAAAAAATGTTGGTACCATTTTCTTTAAGTGATATTTTCCTCATCTAAGCCGCATTAGTGCATGTAATTATTTGGATACAAATTGATTGCATTTAAAAATCATTGGTAGTTTGATTTAAGGCTTTGAATAATATCAGAGATTTTTAAATATATTTTTTGGGGGGGGGGGAGATTATTTTCAGGAGGGTTGTGCCCTTTTACGCTCTAGGCACCATCGCCCCTACGTACATTCGACTATGATGCAATCCACCAAATAAACTGAAGGCAACAGTGGAAAAAGAGAAGTGTTTACCGGTAGGACGACCTTGGGCAGATATATCGAAAATATCAAAATTATTTTGTCAATGATATACAAATTTTTACCGGTGTAAATTTCCCGGTGAATATATAATGTTTTACTAGAACAACAAATTATAAAATTGGGTAGAATTTTTACACTTTTGAAATTAAATATGTATGTTTGTTTGTATATTTTAGTACTCAGTAAATTGAAGTTCAAATACAAACCAATAATGAAGATGAATCAGTCATCAAATAATTATACAAGCAAGAAAAATAATCATTACTTCTGCACTAGATTATTAATTTTCTTTTATGGTAGTTTTCACCTATATGCTCGAGCTGAAAAATATGGTTATGTTGACTATTTTTGGTTCATCGCGCCTTACTACCTGTTCAGTTTATACGCATATATGATAATTGCTCTAATGGGGTAGAGATGAGGAAGGAAGCATCTTAAAATTAATATAGCTGAGTTTTCTTTGAAGGTGAGTGGTCAACCGTTTAGGAAATACCATATTCAGTAGACCCGACCGAGATTAAAACCTCGATATCCCCTTCTTCAGCAGGCCAGTCTAACACGAGAGGGACGCCTCAGAACATTTGGACACTGAAGCGGATATACAACACGGTAATTATTAATAGTAATCGATAAAGATTTTTGACACTGAAGCTTATGATTAATTAAAAAGAAGTTGAGAGTAGGCCTACTATCTAATAATAATAATAATAATAATAATAATAATAATAATACTTACCACGTCTTACTACCCACTTGGGTTATACGCTTAAGTACTTATTACCCAAACGGGCTAGGGAAGGGAAAGGTTGAATATAGAGGAAGTGAACCCGCACTTGCGCGGAGGGAGAGTGGAAAACCATTTAGGAAAAACCACCCCTGGTCCACCCGAGTGAAATCAGAACATTGATCACCCCGTTCTCGGCACTCTAGCGCAACACAAAACTGGCGCGTTAGCTAATTACGCCACCGAGGTGGATAGAGTATTATCTAGTTCTACACCCTAGCTCAGTTGGTAGTGATTTTAGGGAAGGGCCCCAGCTTCTATTCCTGTCATGGATAAAATTGTATAATTGATGTGTTGTGGTAAAAGGACTGTGTGATGTGTCTTTCCAAGTATTAAGCTAGTTTGTAAGTCGCGAGCTTATATATAAATCAAAGTGTTCCTAAAGTGAACATTAAATAACTTTTTATTTAAAAAACGGGAAGGCACTTAGGATGTTTCGTAACCAAAGAGATGAAGTCATTAAACAGGGGTGACAACTTCACTTGCTTAGGATAACACGTTTTGCAGCGGGTCAGCGTGTTTTAGGATGCTAGGAGAATTAAGGAGGGGGGGGGGGCGGAGGGTCGCAACCCCCTCGCTTCTCGGTAGCATAACAACCTTCTAAACGACCCATCGTTAACTATCGCTGAAACGAATCGCTTAATGGAGGCGTTGCGCTCGTGTGGGGAGTGAGAGCGTCGCTTGCTAAAGCGTAAACACGCAGCGGAGATTGATAGCATCGCTACGCGGTTGATTACACTGCTTTGCTCACACTTTGGATTAATATTTCAGTCCGCACCTCGGTGTAAAACCGTGGACTTAGGGCTCGTCTACAATTGGTCGCACCCGCTGGTCGTATCCGCACACGTCAGACGTCGTGATAGTTTTCTGTCGCGAAAAGATGTAATTTTAACAAATATCAGTACGTCATCAAAGTCATAATAAATTTATAAAAACTAATTAAATACAACCAAATTAACACATAGAAAATTGGTTTAATTAAAACTCAAGAGTGAGACCCACATTACCCATGAACACCGTTGAGGCAAAAGTCGAGGTTTGAGTACTGACCAAGAAAATTGTAGGTGGTTTTTCAATCCTCTTCTTAAGTTAATGCAAGCGAATTTTAAGTAAACTACACTTCTCCTTCTTACTCCTTAAATTAAGCCATCTACAAGTCCTTTCTTTGAAATTATCTTGAATGAATCCATTATGGCACAGCTTATAAAATAGGGTAGTAGTGTAATACGTCAACTTAAGATTGGGTGGACAAAAGGTACATTAAAATAAATAAATACAATATTTTATAAGCATTAAATCTTACTATCTTTATATGACTATGCGTATACATACTAATTATGCTAATGTGCTGAGAATGAATAACCCCGCATTTTACTACTCGTTTGGGCTATACGCTAAATTAATAATCACGCTAGTGGTTATAGGGATGAGGAGGACTTTATTTAGAGGAAGTGTACTCACATTTGTGTGAAACCAAAGTAGGAAACCATTCATGGAAATAGAAACTCTTGGTACACCCAATCGAGATTCAAACCCCGACCTCCCCGTCATCGGCAGTCCAATCGCATTGGATTAGAAGGTAGCAGTGCCACCGGATTTACGTATCTCAGGGTGGCATACATTGTGGACATTAGAGCGTGTTTGAGAAAACGTAAAAATTAATCAACTATTTGATTCTACGCAAATTAAGTTAGTGCGGGAAATTGTAAATGATCAACGGGGACTTTACTGGTAAATCTTTTTTCTTTGTTTCAAACATACAGGGGTGAAAATTTATTCATTCTAATTCTTCCAAAATAGTTTTTAATACATTAAAAAATCTAGTAACAAATTTAAAATTCTGGCTGTGAGGTGCACATGTTTGTACACAGGGACTACTAATTTTAAAATGTCATACTTCTACGTGCGATAGATATTAAGTAATGCTCATACCAGACAAATAAACAAATTCTTCACTTTATTAATATAAAAGATTAAAACTGCATACCTATAAATTGGTTTTTACCTAATTATTTTATAGATGAAGAACATTACTGTAAGAACAAAACACGAATGCATCTACATTAGAAAATTAGAGTTTTCTTGTGGGTGTGTGTGTGTGGTTCTTTTCTGTGATCGCCCTCCCTAAAATTTGGCATGGGAGGTGGACAATACATTTTTAAATATAGCCACAAATGTGGCAGATTACACGTGAAATTCACCACATGAAGTTCAAATTGATAGATTAGTTTGCTCAATCAAATATTTAAAACAACACACACTGTTTGACTAAGCTTATTCAAAACATGCACACACTCTCTACTCAGTTACAGATATCTCAGACGCAAATAATGGAAATTGTTCGGATTGAAAATGTAAGTAAATTTAGTGCAAAATTTGACAACCTTTTTGCCTGACAAGTGGCAAAATAATATTGTCTGAGTATCTGAACCAAATGCACATGCTTAATGCTTCCAATAATATGCAGGAAATACCAAGATAGAGCCAAGACACGCCGTTTGGAAAAAAGTTTATTTATTTTACTTGTTGAGTTGACAAACTCAAATTCGCCACTTGTGGCGATTGGTGACAGGGTTTCCCATCCTAGCCTTAGACTATGGGGCCGTGAGAGAAATCATCAACCCTCACAAAATGTTCAGGAGCAACATGGGGACGATATAAATCCCAGCGACCACTTGTTATAATAATTTCATGTTTGCTGAACTAGAGATATGATATTGTGTCATTTTTACTTCACGGGTGGGGTTGGCTTGACCAAGGTGTTTCAGGAAAACTACGCTAGAGAAAACTGCACCCTCCCATGAATAATCACTTTAATAAGTGGGAAAAGTGCGCTCACATTACCTTGTTTGCCTTGCCTAAATGGGGGTCACGGTGCTCAGGGCGTACGGCGGCCGGGACGCGATCTGGGCCCGCGCACGTTTCATATAAACGAGCACTAGACTGTCTTTGCCACCTCCTGGTACTGATAGAGCTCTAAACATCCTGTCGGGGCGCCTCCACGGGGTGGCCCCTGGGCAATGTGACGGACGTTGGAGTCCGGCATAGCTTAGACCCCGACAAGGTCATCTGTGTGTGAGGCGAGGCTCCTGGACACACACTAAGTGGTTGGTAGCGCGTATCCGTGTAGCGGGGATAGCTGGTCAGGACACCTCCACGAGGTCCCCGTTGGGCAACTCTGGACAGCCGATCTAAGAGAAGGTACTGAAGGGGTGGCAGCCAAGATTGTGTGAGAAAAGAAAGTTTTGGGGACTTTTAAGAACAAAGATTGAAGAGATGGATGTTCGGAGGTTAAGCTCCTGACTTCCCAACTCCTTCTTCTATCCGCTCCCAGTGGAGGGGGAGTTTTTCTCAAGTAATCCAAGGCAAATTGGCATGGAAGGGCTGGTACTGGTTCTTTTGGGTACCAGAGTACTCAGAATGGCACTCGTGGGCTCAGGTCACAGACTTGTCTGTGACCTAGGTTCATGTCCGGCGAAAAGGTTCCGGTCCCGATGGGTTTCAGAAGTTGCACTATAAAAAGCCTCTGAACCCGGGTGTAGTGTAGCTAGAAATCCTTTCGGGGGGCCTCTTCGGAGATCTAGTGGCTATCAATGTCTTACCTAAATCATTTTAACAAGGTTGTGTGGGTGCACTTTTCTAACTTTCCTCACGACCTTACCATTTTCACCGGAGTAGGTCGGTTCATCGCATTCTGTTGCTCAGGAGGGTGGGTATTTCAAATCGACTCATCACACATCATGGGGTCTTGAGGAAGTCAAAGTACATCGATTCATCGCACCTATCTCGTTGCCTGTTGTTTACTTTAGGTTAGGTTGGGTTTTTTAATGAAGTAAAGATTAGTGTGTATCTGTAAGCATTTGATGTTAACGTATAAATTAAAGTTACCAAACTAATTAATGACAACCTTCTACTCAATTTTTCGAATCTAGGCTTGACTCTTTGTTTTGTCCTTAGGCGTACTTGTTTTGTAAGTGTGTTAAACAGTGTGTGGGGCGCACGTTTCCCACCTAATGGTGTGTTGATTGATAGGAGGGCTCAATTTTCACCTTTTTTCAGGCAAGGTGACCAAGGTTGTGGTTGTATTGTTTGTTCAGGGCATTCCTTGACAGTTTGGAAGAATACCCGCACAGGTGGTATTCTCTAATTTTTGTTTCAAGAAACCACAATTGCTATCAGATGAGATAATGGCCCTGATTGGTGCAGACTGGAGAGCGAAGAGGAGCCTTATGGTTCTCGCGCGAATGTTCTTTGTATCTGAGAGAGAGATAGAGAGAGGTGATACAATAAGTAATTGTTGAAGGCATTGGGCGTGTGGTCCAGGAGAGTAAGTAAATTGGTTATTTAATCATGTAGGACCAAATATGCATTTAATTATCGTAATTATATTAGAATAAGAATACCAGTAAATCCACTATACTAGTTAAATTATAACACACTCTTTAATTAACGCACACAGCATCCTACCAAACTCAGAGTAACAGACGAGTAGATATATTCTAGCCACCCCTTTGTGAGTTTTTTTTTTAAAAAAAGAAAAATATTAAAAAATTCCCTAGTAGTCTAGTGGTCAGAGCTCCTAACTACAGATCCAAAGGACCTGGGCTCGATCCCCCGGTACTTCTAGAATTTTTCTGTGGATTAGTAGATCTGGAACCGGATCAGACTCAGCCTTGTAAGGAAATGTAGCAGCTCATGTCTAGAAAACTGATATTAATGTCAATAAGGTTTGTTGTGCTGATTACGCTACACCCTCTCTATAGAAATGTTGGCATTATATTCGGTAATGGTGGTGACAGCTCGGTCAGTATAGCTAACTTGTGGACTTACACCGTGTGGTTTAATGGGGCAAGAGATAAAACTTTCCGATAAATATTCAATCGGAGACTTCTACTCAGTGGTGGCTTGTGATCATACAGCATACATTATATAGTTGGTTGAGAGACGGTTGTGCAAAGGTGTGAAAAATGTGTTAATACGAGAACATACTGAAAATTATACAAAAATATCAATATTAGAGATGACATTTTTCCGGTAAAAATTTCAGATCATTGAATCCCAGATGAAATGGATGTAAATGATCTTTCTTTGATTTTATTATTAAACTATCAAACTAAAATATTTGGTTCATCCGACGTTAGTAAAATATTCAACCACAAAGCTCTGTCGATACGTAAATGTGAGAATAGATATGGAATAATTGATATTGCTTTATTCGAACTAATTTGATAAGGTTTGTGACGTAATTCGACCTTAGAAGAAATTGAACGGAGGGGTAAACTTTAAAAATTCGGATATATTGAAAACAGTTGTTCCATTTAGATAGGCAGATTTATTTTTCTCTCAGGATAAAGCCAACAGACAAATTTTCAAAACATAAAAATTTGCACTGAAAATTTTCATATCAAATTTATTTTTCTATTGTTAATAAATATTTAATTTATAAAGCATACGCTGACTCAGTCGTCAAGATTGGTACGTGATCTGGCCGGGGTTATCCAGAAATTGGACGGGGTTTGGAGAGTAGTTAATGGGGCATCTTGCACTAGACTTTCAACATTACTCAGAACTATCACCCACAAAAGCTTACACAGTTTTTCACTTAATTTATTTTAGATATTTAACGTGCACTTTTTGAAATGACTGATTATATCAGTACACGACTTATAAACCAGCTTAAATCTAGAACAGACACAACATCCTATTTCCAGCCGTTAATTCATCACTGTGAAAGAGCGTAAAACCACATTTCACCAATGATAGCTATTTGTCCAACGGGTGACCTGGCGGTCTAGGGGTAAGGTGTCAGACTTCTGTGCTGGCGGCCGCGGTTCAATCCTCGGCCCCGGCACAGATTTATCTGATTACCAAATCCTTCCATCACCTCTGACAAGACATCTTGTGAATGTGGGGAATGCCAGGCCTCCACCGTGGTTCGGATTCCACGTTAAACTGTAGGTCCTCCATTTCATCTCACAATCACCCCACCATTACACATTAGCATAAGTGCGTATAACCCGAACGGGTAGTAAGACGCGGTGCTAATAATAATAATAATAATTGTCCATGCCAGGAATCGAACCCGGAACCCTAAGAGAGTAGACAGACGCGCTACCGACTGAGATAAGTTGTCGGACACTCCAACATATTTCTTTTACAGAAGTACAAGTGCTTTGATTATGGTATATATACCCGAATCATTGGCCGTATGGTCTAACGTGCTACTCTCGTGTTAGACTAGATGACGGGGAGATGGAGGTTCAAATCTCGGTCGGGTGTACTGAGGGTGGTTTTTCCAAAATTGTCTTCGACTATCTCTCCACGCAAATGTGGCTATACTTTTTATAAATAAAGCCTTCCTAATAATTAAAACCATTAATTAGTAAATAAGCGTATAAACCGAATGGGTAGTAAGACGCAGTGTTAAAAAAACCCTATGATATACAGGGTAGGGATGAAACGATTAATAACTTGAAAATTAACACTTAAATTGAAAAGTAAATATTCACTGGCTAAATAAAAGCAAACTACATACTACATTTTTTCACTCAGGTGATCTCCACCGGATGTTAGGCAAACCTCAATACGCTGCCCATCACATTCTACAGCATAGATCGTCTAATATTGTTTCCAGCCCACCCTGTATAATATATGATATATGTCTTGAAAGTTGACGTTAGAATATTTATATAACTTTCAGAACGAGAAAATGTTCAGAGTACACTTTATTCTTGATATTAATACATTTATTTTATCCGTGTTTTTTTTATTTGGTCAACAAATGAATCTCCCTTATCCTAATACTATCTATAAAACAATTCTCCGTGGTGCTGTGGCTAACTAACTGTCCCTTTCTAAGTTGGTTCGCTGCCAACTGGGTCATGCGCAACTTACTTTCTCTGTTATAAACTTAGTATAACCTCCAGGGAGCACTTAACCATCCTACGCCATAGACAACACTTTTTTTTTTTTTTTTATTGTAACTTCTTCATATAAGGAATTGAGTTGGCATATAGTATGAGTGTAAAGGGGAAAATAAACCAAGTTTTCCGTGGGCAGGAACGTTGTGGTACAAACTATATCCCGCCTTCTCTAAGAGACTCAGGTTAGGATCCCGTTGGGAGAAAAATTGTTTTAATGTATACGTTCAACACTAGTGTTAAAAAAAAATATGTACGTTAAAATCAGTGTGCACCAACTCTTACTATCCGTTCCGGCTATCCGCATATAATAAACTAGTGTAGTAGGGATTATAATGCACCCGCATTTACGTGGAAGAAGTGGGAGAAGACTATTAGGGAAAACTACCCTCAGTACATCCAGCCGTGTTTCGGACCCCTAACTCACCATCGACAGCAATCTAGTCTATTGCGAGACTGGCACCATAGATCATACGACCACCCATGTGTATAGCACAAGAGTTAAAAACGACTTTACCCACTTCGATGGCCACATGTTCTAAGGCGTCACTCTCGCAATAGTCTAGATTACCGATGGGAAGAATACTGGTGTTCGAATCCCTGTTGGGTGTACGGAGGATGGTTTTTCTAAAATAGTTTTCCACTATACCTACAAATATTATGCTACTTTTCTTTTAAATTAAACCTTACTCATCCTTAAGCCATTAGCGTAATTAGTACATAGGTTTATAACCCGAAAGGGTAATAGAAGGTGGTGTAAAGAAAAGAAAAAAGAAATAACGACTTTTAATAGGGGAAAGGATAAAGAGAACAGTTTACAGGATATGCGCCAGCATTAGTTTGGAGAGGAAATGAAAAAAAAACACAATGATAACTAACATTCTAGCATATAACCTCCAATACAATCATGTTTTTTTTAAATGGGTATTTATCCATAGTCTTGGGCACGTGGGGTTAAATGTTAGGCTCATCTGTTTTGGATTGGTGGTGATTCCAAGCCGGATGTACTTGGACTGAATTTTCCTAAATTATTTCCCAATCCACCTCCATGCAAATGCAGGATCATTTTCTCTAGTATATATCTTCATCCTCTCTTCGTCATTAGTCTAATTAACTGCGTAGCTTGTAAGGATAGAAAGACGCCGTGGAAACAATAAATAAAGTAAATAGATTTTAAATAATAATGGATGATCAATTTGTGCAAAAGGTAGTTTCTACCGTTAAATTAAAAAATAAATTCGTAAAAACTACGTGGATTTATTAGTACTATAATATTCAATTTAATGGTTTACGAGGTTGTTTCATTCAGAAACAAGCCCATTTCTTTTTATATATATGAAAAAAAGAACAGGAAAGTAATCACATTCACATAATGAATTTTGAAACGGATTCTTTCTTTCTTTGCTTGGTTACCTCACTATTGTTCAATATTGTGGTAGCTTTGGGTTTTACTGACAGTAAGAAAAAGAGTTCCATTTTCATCAGATTTGAAAATATTTTTTGTCACTTTGACAAGAGATATAAATGAATACAAACATTTTTTAAGGAAGATTTTCAATTATAATTTAAAATCCATGTTTTTCTTCCTGATCCCGTGTTTATTTAATTCGACTCTTGAGCAGTTTACCTTTATAAGATAAAAAGGCTCCAAAATATATACCGGATGAGGCATTTTGGTTGAGACAACAGAATATACCAAAAACAAAACACACAAAAAATTGTTTTGAACGAAAGCTCTTTGTTTTTAAGGGGGAAAGATAAAAGCGCTAGTTATTTTTGATTTGGTGGGTGTCTTCAAGGTTATTTTAAGGTCAACTTTAATCTTTTATTTGAAAATATATCATTTTTGTAACGTCATTTTATTTTAATTAAGAAATTTAAACAATTTTTTCTGAAACATTTTTTTATTTGAAATCAACTTTGGAAGATATTTTAACATGAATTTTGTATACAAATTTTTATTCAATAAATTTTTATTACATTAAAATTATATTATGTTAATGTCATCATTTTGAACATTTACTCAAATAATTATATAAAAATAACGTAATGTAATAAATTTTCTTGAATAATAATTTTATAAAAATTCTAGTTAAAATATATTTAAAAATTGATGTCAAATACAAAAAAATTGAGACAAAAGTTTTTTGTTTTTTGTGTTAAATGTAATTAAGTTAATAAAAAATATATTTTTCAGTTAAAAAACCAATGTTTACCTTTAAATAACCTTGAAGACTTCAACCAAATCAAAAATAACTTTTGTTTTTATCTTTTACCCCCAAAACAAAAAAAAATACTTTTAGAACAATTTTTGTTCTAAAATGCTTTGTTCCCAGGATATTATGGAATTCCAACTTAAATGCTTAACATGGTACACCCACCCTGGTGGACAGGCAGAAAAAGGCGTAAGTGCTTTGCTGTCTTGTTTGGCGCTAATTTGAAAATCAAGGTTATAATCCCGGAAGGTTGTACTGAAGTGTTTTTACCTCCACCAAAATTGTTTTCCACCCTCCCTCCAAGGGAATGCGGGTAAATCTAACAATAATTCTAACTTCCTTCAGTTAAGTTCCTTATTACTACCCTATTAGTATAAATAAAAGTGAATAGCCCAGACGAGTGGTTGGTTATACTCTCGAGAATAAAGTTGAGAGATGAATTAATATACAGGATGTTAAAACAACGATTCAGAACTTTGAGATATTGAAGTACTCATTAAAACGAGTAAAAAGGTCTGAGTAAACCTATATCCATAAACAAACTCACACAAAGATATGGACAATTTTGTGTTTTGGTAATAACAAAAACTAGGATGGAACTTAAATGTTATTTGGGTTTGTATGGTGCAAACTTAGCAGCTTATAACTAGAAAGGTGTTCAACATTTTTTTCCTTCTATTTACATACACATTTCACATCTCCAAATCAGACTGTTGCGTGCTTTTGAAAATATCTCTGGCTTCATTCGAATCGTCTGACGGTTTAAATATGATAAATCATTTATTGAATAAGAATAAACACGGCTCTTTAAGTATACCATACCTAAAAGCCCAAACGCGACTGGTTCTCCTGGACCTTTCGGTGCCTCTGTGTGAGTTGGTTTGTGGACCTAGGCTTACTATGACTTTATTTACTCATTTTAATAAGTATGAAAGAAGAAGTTCTGTATTTGAGGATGATATTATAAAAACAAATAATGAAGGGTGAGAATACACATTTATGGATGTATATTTTTATTATTTATTTGAGGTATTCAACGTGCACTTTTTGAACCGACTGATTATATCAGCACACGAGAATTTCTATGAGCGGTAGTGAAAGGAACTACCAATTTTCCCGGAAAATGTATTTTCACAAAACTTCCAAGGTTACTTTACGTGCCAAATTCAACATGGGCCCAATGGCTCTACTTCCCCCCCAACGGAGGTTGTGCTACGGATCTTTATCGCTAAAAAAAAATACATCTACCCTGGCTGGGTTCAATCCTACGAACATCGGGTCTTGAAGCGAGCACTTTATTTCAAGACAACTGAGGTCGACTTTATGGATATCCAAAAAGAATTTGATAATGTGGTATTTAATAATATTGAACCGGAAATTTATTTTCTTTAACCCCCAGGTACGTAGACAGGGAAAACATTCAAGATATAAAACAAGTAAAAGCAAAGATAATGATGGAGATAAACAAATAGGCTTTAATAAGATCAGTTTTTCAGCACATACATTAAAAATAATACAGGCACTATCCAGTTAGTAAAGTTTTAGGATATTTAAGGATCCCTATTGTAGCGTGTCAATCAGTTTAATTGATCACCTACAAGGAAAAAACTAACTATTTATCAATATTCGTGTAATTGGGTGCCACGTTGGGGCTATATGGAGATATTAAAAGATAAAATACCTCAAAGTTGTACTCTGATACAAAAACGGCATATTGGCCTACGTTCAAAAACACGTGGATTAGTCAAAAATTTAATTTACATTTTATAATTGCGGTTCTAGATATCACAAAAGAAGAATAATGTTATTAAAGTTATGAATAAGATTTGTGAATAGGTGCCCTAGTTATTAAAAAGGGGCCTGATACAAAACTTATAACTAACCATGTGGCCGTTAATATAATTTAAAAAATATACTTCTATATCATTTCTTTTCGTAAAACAAACAGTGAAAATCAAATAAATAAATTAATACTGATGCATTATGATACAGGATATATGTGTATAAAACTCACCCAAGGACAGATGCCTGCTGATATCGTTTACTCATTTCACAAAACAGAATTTTCTATAATGGCGGCTCCACGTGGATCAACTTTGGCTCACGCAGTTGAGAAGAAAGGATCAAAGTGAAAGACGCACTGTGCCAAGGCGCAGCGCGACCATGCGCCTCTGATGGTCGACAGAAGAAGCTCGTCATTTTCTAAACTCTCTTTCTCTTTCCCCTCTCTTTCATTCTCCCTTATTTTACCTCTGCTTCGTAATTCATTCTCCGTTATCCCCCTTTCATGTTCGTATCTGATTGTCGCTATATAAGAGTAGCACCATGAGCTCATTTATGCACAACACCTTGTCTCAGCCTAGGTACTAGGACGAAGCTCTGCCGGGGAGAAAAATACCAAGAAGGACCATGGGGTTCATGGCGTCGGATTCACCGCCCTAGCATCGACGTTGCTGAATGAATCGTCGGGATCAACGAGCTGGACACCAGGACAACTCAACTAGGGTATCAGTATCCAGCCGGGGTCGTTTAGCCACAAGCATGTAGTAGGAAGATACTTTATTTTGTTTAATATGTTGTAAATAGTTATTTGAAAGTCATTTAATTTTGCAAGAGAAATGTTTCTCTTTATTAGATTTGTTTCATCTTCAGAACTAGCTAACGCTAGAAGTATCGTGGTAATATTTAACCTGTCTGTCTGATTGACAAGTCAAATGTTAAGGACTCTTAAAGTCAATTGCTGAGTGCATTATTATTTTTGTTCTATTTTGTTAGACCAAGTAGCTTATTCAAAACTAGCTAACTTCGTTATGCTAGAAGTACCTTGGCTATATTTCGCCTTTCTGTCCGATGGACATGTAAAATTTTAATGACTCATAAAGTCAAATGCTGAGTGCATTATTGTATTTTTAGACACGGTCCTAACGTCCGTGCCTCTCACTTGGAAAATGTGAATTTTAGTGTGGTAAATGTACACTAACTCACAAGTTCCTATAAATCTTTAAAAGGTAATATAGTTCATGACACCCTAAACGTCATGTGCATCAGTACTTTGTTATTGATGGTTATCGCCAGGAAGTCTGTTTCTTTCTTCTGCCTTACGCAGTGCAGTTGTAAATCATAGAGGTTTGACTAAGCAGTCAATGTTCATTATAGGTATTAGTTTGGGTGCGCAACCCGTGGAAAGTGACTGTTTGTCATAGTTGGGTCCGCGCAAATTATATTTTGTTTTACCCAGTAAATAAGTTCTTAAATTTGGTGATAGTTCAAAATTAGGTTGATGTACTATTGAATGCATGGTAGTACCGTATAGGGAACATGTCCTGCCTTAGTACTTTAATGACTTCTGGCCCTTAGCCATCATCCAGCTGGATTCACCAGCCAACTATCCAACTGTATTAGTAACACTAAACCTTGTCGAGTGAGACTGTGTAAATGTTATACTGTAAACCTTGTTCTAAATTTTGCTTTAACTAATTCTCAAATTACTCTCCTTTTAGAAATTCTACTGCCTCTTGACTGGTCACTGTGTTGCCCAGGTCACTGCAAGTAATCAAGTAATCACTCAAGGATATTTGTCTTGAGAAGAGAATTAATATGCTATCATTTTCTGCCTATTTGTAAAACTTGTAAAATGTAACACTTCTTATGTCTACTAAATAAATCTATTGTGAAATTGAAATGTTAAGTTTTCTAATTTAAATAGTAGTAGTAGTAGGAAGATGGTACACTATTATTGATCCCAGAAGCGAGTCATCTTGTGTTCTCACTCAATAGTTCTCAAGGTGGGAAGCGCCAACATTAGCGCAACACAGGCAAATCCCTGGTTATGCTTGGTATGGGTAGCCTCCCCTTTAGAAACACAAATACCACATTAGTCAATAAACAATTACACCAACAAGAATATCCTACCGATAAGTTAACCAGTTAACTTGGTTAAATAAACTAGCAGTCTTACTATAGTGGGAGAAGACTACCTATGATAGCGAGGCTATCTTAATCCATTTTCATCAAGTTACAATAGTTACAAGTTATATAGCGTTTATTCCGGCCATACATATTCCAGCTAAATTATAGAAAAAAGTTACAATCCAGGGTTCTAAGCCTAGGCGCAAAGTGACCCGGGAAATAAACAATTGGTCTGAGCCAGACTCGAGGTTATCAAACCCGAGACGGTCAACTATCAGACCCAGAAGGGGGAGACACGTCCTCTCAAAGATACGGTATCAAAATTTGTAACAATCGCGAGCCATGCCTGGCGGGCAAAATACCCACAAGTTAAACACCAAAACATGGTGAACAACAATAATTAAATAGCTCTACAAACGCGAGCCCTACTTAAGGGGCAAAATATTCACAAGTTGAGCACCACAATAAAGTAAACTACAATCATGGAATGTAGTAACTCTAGGAGAGCCGATCAACACCTAATAAGGCACTCATCCAGGCATGGAACAAACTAAACAGTGCCTTTGCAGACTACGACAGGGTCGTTCAGGCCATGGAGTGGGACGCACTACTACCTAAACTGCAGGTCTGAAGGACCAAGCATATATCAGTGACATAGAACGTCACCAATGGCTATCACTGTAAGCCAGAAAGTTTAAGACTAAACTACATTCACATAGAAAAAAAGAGTTATTAATGCCCTCTTGAACAAGTAAACTATTCCTAAGACCTAACCACGGCCATTACAGCCATCTACTCCCTATCAATACTTGATTGCAACGCTGCGGCAGTCTTCTTCCACTGATCAGGCCAGTCCCGTGGTACCATCATCTCTTCCTCCCCGGAAACGTAAATATGTCTTGATCGATGATACGTATGACGTGTTGTATCCTGGGATAGCAATGAAGTAGTGTGTTCTCGTCCTGCAAGCCACGGTGTCTTATAGCGTCAGAGTCCGGCGAACAATAGAAGATTAGTGGGGAGGATGACGTCCCATGAAGTTCACTTCGGCACGTAAGCCATAAGCAGCGAGAACTGCGCGCGACGCGCCACCCGGTCATTCAGGCAGATGAATTAGAAGCTCGGCCCGGTGAAGTGCGGCGTCGCTGGCCGAGAGAATAGCAGGGCACGTCTAATGGAGCTGCGAAGTTGTTGTGGCGAGGTATGAAACGCACACACATGTATAGAAATGAGCATGTTTTCAGCAATCCATGTAAATTTATTCCAAGGCCGTTATTTGTGGCAGTTGATTTGGGTTGTACGGTACTTGGATAGTTAGCCCGCTACAGTATATTATTTGAAATTTTGAGAAAACTTGGGATCAAGTACGATGACTGAAGAATAATATACAACTTGCACAAAAATCGGACAGAAACAGCTAAAGTTAATGAGAATAAAGTGGAAGTTAAAATAAGAAAATGTGTTAGACAAGACGTGTGCAACCTATCACCAATTATCTTTAAAGTTTATATAGAAGAAGCGCTAACAGAAGTAAAAGTAGAAATATGTCTGGAATTAGATAATGAGAATTTATCAACACACTTCGTTTTTCTGATGACACTGCTGTTTGTGCTAAAAGTAAAGAGAATCTTCAAGTACTACTGGGAAAAAAAAAAGATGAAATATTGAAAATTGGATATAATATGAAGATCAACAAATAGATAACAAAAATCATGATGTGCAATAAAGTAGAAATCATTCGAGTGAATATAGATCTATAAGAAATAAGGCTAGAGCAAGTAATTGAGTTCTGTAACCTTGGATGTAAAATAGCCAAAAATAAAATAAAGATATTATAAGTAAAATAGCGCAGACGAAGAAAGCTTTTTATAACAAAAATACATAAATAACCTCGATTAGAATAAATACGTAAATCAACAAAAAAGGTTCCTAAAGACATGTGTTTGGAGAAAGTTGCGCTTTACGGATGTGAAACACAGATCATCGGGACGACTGAAAAGGAAATATTGGAGGCATTTGGAACGTTGCGCTACAGATGAATGTTGAAAATATCATCCCTGAAGGGTGTATACAATACATAAGAGATAAGAAAAAAAAGAATAAAGGAAACTTTAGAAAGGTACACAGCAAAAGAGTTTACCTTGTAAGACATAAACTGAGACATGATAGTTTGACTAAGATAATTATTGAAGAAAATGTAGAAGAGATAAACTGAAGAGGATGACCAAGACTGGGGAGTATGAATCAGATAGTGAATGATGTAGGCAGAAGACGGCACAAAGATTTTTTTTTAAATGACCCGGGATAGGGAAAAGTAGGTGGGTAGCTGCGGCAAATTTTGATGATCTAATAATCATGCCTACAAGATTCCAACGATCTGAACTTTTTTTAGCAGCCTGTATATATATATATATATATATATACACACACACACACACACACACGCGCGCAAATATGTATGTATTATATTATTTGTCTAGGGTTCGAGGGAGAAAAAATATTATTCACGAGAAAAATGTTAAATTGTCAGGGTAGGATGACTTGCGCTAACGCCCCAGAACCTTCACAAATCACGGCCTTCGCAAACTGATGCACTAAAAAAATATTTTTTTTTGCTCTGTAGACTGCAGTCATAGTAAGATTTTATAGATAAAACGTAGTTTACACATACAAAAATACCTAATCACAGCGTTCCCTTACGGGGTAGACAAGACACTGTGCATATAGATAAAAAACTACTCCGTGCTCAATCCTTCCTCAATAACTTTATCCATATTTCTTTATCCTTGCATACTCCTTTCGCTTCAATAACATCCATACATCTAGTCATACACTATCTTTTATTCTTAAAACTCTTAATGTTTCTCTTTTCCACACACTCGTCTACAAAATTGAGTAGTTTACTATATACATTTTTATTTGTTTCTGACAAAATATTACTTACTCAATTATTAATGGGCGTGTGGCAAACAGATATTTAAGTCTGTGATTTTCAAAAGATAGACAGCACCTCTAGATCACAACAAATCTAGTGGCTACATACGAAACTATAGATAAAATTTATTGCGATGGTGATATTTGATAATATAAATTATATATTTATCATTGAGCTCTAAGGAATTAATCTTGGACTAAAAACATATGATGTCAGAACGTTGAATAGAAACATTATTTGATTGGTATTAGTGTTTCCAATATTTTACACACTTAGGGCCCAATATTCCTAAATACAGCCCTGATTACAAACACAATTAAACATAAAATGATCCATATAAAAAACTTAATGGTATGTGCAGCCCAAAAGATTTTCTTATCCAAATAAAATATTACTAATTCTTGAATACAGGGTAAAAATTTCCTAATTCAACCTTATTCAGCCCGATTAGATGGCCGCATAGTGCATCAATCTCGAAATGGACTAGACTGTCAAGGACGAGGAGATTGGTGTTTAAATCCCGGTCGGATGTAATGATGGTAGATTTTCCTAAATAGTTTTCTACTCTCCCTCCACAAAAATGTGGATACAGTTCCTCTAAAATAAAACATTCCTCATACCTAAACACATTAGCATGATTAGTAAGTATTCGTACACTTCCTCTAAAATAAAACATTCTTCATACCTAAACACATTAGCATGATTAGTAAGTATACGTACACTTCCTCTAAAATAAAACATTCCTCATACCTAAACACATTAGCATGATTAGTAAGTATACGTACACTTCCTCTAAAATAAAACATTCCTCATACCTAAACATATTAGCATGATTAGTAAGTATACGTACACTTCCTCTAAAATAAAACCTTCCAAATACCTAAACACATTAGCATGGCTAGTAAGTTATGATTAACCGGAACGTGAAATAAACATAAAACTTTATCTACGCTCCATATATTATATTAATCAGTTAATGTAAATTATACATAGAATGTTTCTTCAAACGATGTTATGCAACCAAACAAGTCCCCTACAACTTATCGTTACAACTTATCGTTGCAACGACCGGTTGAACGGCTCATGTTGGCCGCACCCGTGTGTGTTTGCAGACTCAGAAGAATAACCGTGTGTATTTGCACACTCAGAAAAATAACCATGTGTGTTTGCACCCTGAGAAAAATATCCGTGTGTGTTTGCACCCTCAGAAAAATAACCGTGTGTGTTTGCCCCCTCAGAAAAATAACCATGTGTGTTTGCACCCTGAGAAAAATAACCATATTATGTGTTTGCAGCCTGAGAAAAATAGCCGTGTGTGTTTACACCCTGAGAAAAATAACCATATGTGTAAGAAAAATAACCGTGTGTATTTGCACACTCAGAAAAATAACCGTGTGTGTTTGCGCCCACCTTATATTAAAATCCCTCATTGATCTATGGAGGGTAAATATTTGTATTTATATATTTACCTACGAAAACATTTAGTTTTTGTTTTATCTATTATTCCAGCAGAGTAGAGGTATCAGGTCAATGACTAACCTAACCTAGCCTAACTCAACTTAACTTAACCTAACCTAACACATCAACATTACTTCGTACTAGTATTTCTGAAACAGGACCGAACGAAAAATAAACGTCATAAACGTCCTTTTAATGATTTCCAGTTGCTGGAATCAAAGTTTTCCGATGGGCGCATACACTTGCGGATTATTTTAGGTGGGCACTAACACCCACTTATTTTGAAAGGGTGCTACCAACATGGTCGCAAAAAACAAGATCCAGGTTAAACTTGTCTGAGAGAATAAAAAAAGGAAAAAATTATATATTCAAGAGATACACATAAGAGCAACTACACAATTGATATAGATAATTTTGTATGAGGAAAGAAATTACCTTTATTATGTCTAAATTAGAATTATTCTGCAATATTTAAACTAATAATTGTGTTAAAACTAATCTAATAGTATTATATAAAAAATCACACGCAATCCATGTATACAGCTATTAGAATTTGAAAAATTTCCTTAGCTATAAGTTTATATAGTTGAATTTATTTAATTCTCTAATGCAAGAACAAAAAATAAATCAGATTTAAGATCAAGCTCAATTTTAATATTAGATATTGCAGTGAATTATTATTTTATTACATTATATAGTAATGTATTATCATCGGCACCAGTGGGAACAACTGTTAATAATGCGCGTGAAAAGAAAAGCAGTTGAAAATACATGTGAGAGTCCCAGCATGATTATTATAACTGCTCTAATGTCAATTCACAATACAAATCTATGTCACGGAGATTTCGCTGATATGAAGCAAGCATTATACGATCAAAGACGAAATTGCTAAAAAAAAATTAAATCCAAAATTGTTAAATGAAGCCTTAGAACAAGTATGTAATATAACCTCTAAAACCAATAAAAAACCTTTATGTTTTGTGGAAGATATTATAATTTTTTTAACGTGTCCAAAAAAAGGGGGTACTTTATTGAACACGATGTTATTAGTTATAAAATTAAATCGTCTTTTGTTATTCTTTTATTCCCTTAGCCTTATTTGAGCCTTAGTCTTCTATGTCGACATGTTTTGGTGTTATATGTTACACCATCTTCAGGTCTTGTTTATGCTGACGATGATTTATTTTAAATACGTATTATCGGAAAGTTTTTGACATTTTGAAGTAATATTATGTAATAAGATTTTTGTGGGATAGTCAACAATAAGTAGTAGGTCTAAGTTACCAATATATTGAAAACTTGGCTTAGTAAGCCAATTACCTTACCATTTAGCTACCAGATGCCCCGTTCTCCAGTTCAGAAATGAGCGAAAAATATGACCTTGAATATGGGATGACTCCTGGATAGCTCAGAGGTAAGAGTAATGACTTACTAAGTCACAGGTCCCGGGTTTGATTCCATTTCTATAGATTAGTAGCACTGTTCAATAAATAATATTAAAACGCCTTTTATTATCTCTCTCGTGTAGAGCATCCATTTCAGAATTGACAACCAAATAAAACCAAGACGATAAGGGGTAGCAAAGTAGCGATAGAAACGTAATTTATTTTCACAACAATTATAAGCATGCAGTAATGAATTTTACTATCATATCGGCTGCGTGTATAGGACAACTTTGGTCACAATTGCTATTGTTTCAGGTACATAATTAATTATAAGCATGCAGTAATGAATTTTACTACCACATCGGCCTCGTGTATAGGACAACTTTTGTTACAATTGCCATTGTTTTAGATACATAGTTAATTATATGAAAAATTAATATTACCTTGGAGGAATAGTTTGATAAGAATGCAGTTAAATTTCGTTTCATATCAATTTTATATATATATATA
>CABFVX010002666.1:22500-54732 GCA_902151425.1 Timema shepardi | reverse complement strand
TATATATATATATATATATATATATATATATATATATATATATATATATATATATAAAACAAGCATGTTTAGTTTCTTTGGTATTATTTGTGTTTGAACCAAGAGAAACTGCCATGTTACGTTGGTCCGGTAGAGTAGCGGTCGTGACGGGCGCCAGCAGTGGTATTGGTCGTTCCATAGCAGAGGAACTTGTCAAGAAAGGACTACAAGTTGTGGGGCTAGACAGGCAGGAGGTGCTATATACATCTTATTTATATTAAGCCAGGGTAACCTGGCGGTCTAGGGGTAAGGTGTCAGACTTCTGTGCTGGAGCCCGGGGTTCAATCTACGGTCCCTGCACAGATTTATCTGATTTCCAAACCTTTCCTTCACCTCTGACAAGATGTGTATTAATCATGACTTGTGAATGTGAGGAATGCCAGGCCTCCACCGTGGTTCGGATTCCACGTTAAACTGTAGGTCTTTAATTTCATCTCACAATCACCCTACCATTATATATTAGCGTAAGTGCGTATAACCCGAATGGGTAGTAAGACGCGGTGCTAATTATTATTTTAAATGTGATGAATTAATGGCCGGGGGATGGATGTTATGTCTGTTCCATATGTAAGTTGGTTTATACATCTTGTACTGATACAATCAGTTGATTAAGAAAGTGTTAGTTAAATACCTCAAATAAATAAAATAAAATACTTTTATAAGGTCAGATTGAAAAAAGGCAAACTTCTTAAAAAAACTCCTGCTTAGCATATAATAAAATGGTTTAATTTGAGCCGAATATAGGCTCTGATCAAGATATTAGCTTCTAAAATAGCGAATTAACTTGAAAAAAGTAAATTCCCTAATCAAAAGTTCGAACTTTGGCTAAATCAAACAGATTCTCTAATAAAAAAGGTCGTACATGAGATAAATCTAATTTCTAATCAACAAACCACAGACTCAAATAAAACTTATAAACTCGAGCCGAGTCGAGATGATAATATATACGAGTAGATACTTGAAACTGTTAACAGATGAGCCCTTTAATTTTTAACCTCAGCTGCCCATCACAGTTTTGGTCATTTGAGGTTAATATTTTACAGTTTCTTTTAGTAATCAATTTAGAGTAGACCGGATTACAAGCCCGCACCCATGACAGTATTCGCTTCTTACGGTAATGGATGCTATACCGATCGGTATTGGCATTTTTTTAGCCGATAAACCACAGGTACAACTGTTGATAATTCTTACCGTGAGCAAGTTTGAACTATTGCTAAAAACCAGTATTCCTAATATAGAGACTGCCTTGCCGACCTGTATAACGCTACCCGTGTCGCTACCACTAGGAGGTAAGGCGATGCAACGACACACCAGAATCTAATAATAATAATAATAATAATAATAATAATAATAATAATATTTAGCACCACGTCTTACTACCCGTTCGGGTTATACGCTTTAAGTACTAATTACTCTAATGGATTAGGAATGGTGAAGGTTGAATTAGAGGAAGTGAACCCGCATTTGCGTGGAGGGAGAGTGGAAAACCATTTAGGAGAAACTTCCCTCAGTTCACCCGACCGAGATTCGAACCTCGATCTCCCCGTCCTCAGCAGTCAAGCTCAACACGACAAGCGCGTTAGCCAACTACGCCACCGAGGCGGGTCAGAATCTAATAATGAGGTCAAATTTGAATCATATTTAGACTAACTTTTCGAAACACTCACAAACACACAACAAACACATCACGTAAATATAAACACATGCTGTACATACATGCATACACAATCACATGCATATCAACACATTTAGACATATACATATAAAATCATACACATACACATTTGCACACATTTCAATAAGGGGTACAACTATTAGGGTACAATAATAAAATTACAGCGCAATGAAGATTATTACTCTATCTTGACCCCTCGGAGAGAGAAGTATTGTGATGGTAAACATTTTAATGAAGTCTCTGAAACTGAAACAGTCCGCAACTATTTGATATAATAAATAACTTATATTTGTAAAGTTGTATTATTCAAAATTAAAATATTTTATTTAGAATACATTTTTATGAAACCGATAGTATTTTGAGATGTAAGTCCATGGGGTTCTTTTGTCAATTGAAATTTATTGTTAATCTCTTTGTTGGACAGAGGTGTTTATCTTGTCTCAATATTTCTGTAACAGTCTGTATTATATTTCAACGAGTTTTTAAGTAAATGTTTCTGTATTAAGGTAAAAGATAAAGATATTCTGTACGGTTCACTATACAATTTATTTTATTTTGAAACACAAATTATTTAAAATGATTTTTAAAATTGACAGTGCCAACTCAAGAGTAATGGGATCCAGAGGAACAAAATATGTAAAGTGAAAGCATATTTCAATCTTAATTTGTAGTTTTCTTATCACCAAAATATTCATCTAGACACATACACTTTCATAAAGTTTTTTAATGGCAGTAAAATATTAATATATTTTGATGTATAACAATGGACGAGACTATTATGTAGGCCTAACTAAAATATATAGATTTTGAAATAGTTTAGATAATTTTCAATGAGAAATTGATTTTAAATCAGTAAGGTCCCACTTCAATGGCCGCATGGTCTAACGCGCGACTCTCTCTGTAGACTAGACTGCCGATAACGGGGAGATTGAGGTTCGAATCTCAGTAGGGTGTACTGAGGGTGTTTAAAAAAAGTTGTGTAAACCTCCTATAAATATAAACTTTCTAGTTCCTAAACACCACTAGCGTGATTAACATATAGGAGTTTAACACGAACGGGTAGTAATACAAATATTTGTAATACCATTTCAGCCCCTGGAAGAGCACGTGGAATGCGGCACCGGTACTTTCCATCACATCAAGTGTGACATCACGAACGATGAAGAAATTATGGCCGCTTTTGAATGGCTGAGAAATAATCGAAACTGTTTGGACATCTTGGTTAATTGTGCAGGAGTTGCGACAAGTAGTAAGATCATTGGTAAAACTCTTCCCTGATAATATTAATCAATAATGAATTAAATAAGTCATTTTAGACGCTGAATATCATTATATGAATACACTAGGAAGCCGCCAGTCTAGAGAAATGAAAACTGACTCTTTTCTTTTACATTTTGTAACGACCCGTTTCGGTCACCGCATGGTATAAGGCGTCACTATCGCAATAGATTGGACTGCTGAAGATGGGAATATGAAGGTTCTAATCCCGGTTGTGTGTACTGAGGATGGTTTTTACTAAATGGTTTCCCACTCTCTTACTACACGCAATTGCGAGTACAATTCCTTTAAACTCAACCTTCCTCATCAATGACACATTAGCATAATTAGCACATAAGTGTATAACCCTAACGCGGTGATAAAAAAAAACCACTAGTAACGAGTATCTCTCTACAAGAATCGATGATGTTTTCCAAACCTAGGAAATGTTTTTCTGATAGTAACTAGACATTTACTTTTCTATTTCACTCTCCTCCCAACATACAGGTGATTTTGAGGAAAAGGATGAATATAATATATTGTAGCCCCCCCATCCTATAATCAGACCCAGCATACAAGTGCTGCCTAGTGGTGAAACATGGAACTAGTTTTTAAATTCCAATCAATCATATATACCAACGATTCTCAAACTTTTTTTTTAGATTGTACCTCTTGGCCATGTCTAAAACCTTTATGTACTCCCAAGATAAAAAATAATTCCAAAAGATAGGCTTTAAAAATATTTTTACTTGGTAAATTATTGGGAAATAATATCCGTAATCAAAATATTTCAAATGTGACAAAGCTAATTAGAGAAAATCCTACTGTTATAGACTTAAAATTGATCTCTTATTTAGAATCCTTATGATCAGTTGAAAGAAACATAATTTTGATATAAAAGGTTTTATACATTTTCTTCACAAATTCGTTCAAAAATAAAGAAAAAAAGTAAACACAAACACAATTTTTTAGATAAATTTTTTAAATTGTAATCCTGGCGTTGATCTATTATGTATCCCACAGTTTTTCAGTGAGAGGGGTGTGTCTGTATGGCTTGGCACAATTTTTTGATATTTGGTTGTCCAGTTGAAACTTTCAAGCCGAGGTCCTGCTCCAAATTTAGCATATAGCGGTACTTATTTTTTAGGTACACTATGGATGAAAAACCACTCTCACAGAGATATGTTGTCGAGAAAGGCATAATGAACCGAGTATTTGAGATGTATTAAACCTTCCTTATAAATTTAAATCTTTTACCACATTAAGTAGTTTTTTAAGTAAGTTTTGAACATTTCTAAAAAAAACCAGTGTCACCCTATTTCACCAACCCCCAAACAAACATCACAAATATCTATTATTGATTTAGTTATTTGGGGTAGTCATTTATAGGTAAATTAAAATTTATACCTCACCTAAAAGTGTTATTTTCTGTTAATATCTCATCCCCCACTTTTCAGATAGCCCCATTTTAAAGTTTTAAACTATCGTGTTTATTTTTTTATTTGTAGTAGTACTGTAACCTTCCTTTCAATTTACGTTTCATATCACCTTTGTAAGTAACTGTTTGCATAAGTTTTGAACTTCCAGCATTGAAATCTCAAATTTTAAGACGTCTTGTTTAATTATTTGAGTAGTACTTTTATCTTCTTGCCAAATCTAAATTATCTACGTTCCAATATAGGTTTTTCATTTCAATAGACCATCCTCTCCTAATTTCCGATGCCCCATTTTGAGATTTTCCATGTTTAGACTTTTCTGGTTGTATGGGGGTTGTACCTTTATCTACTTGCCAAATTTAAACTATCTATGTTCCACAATAGGTTTTTCCTTTCAATAGACCCCCAATATCTCTAAATTCCCGATGCCCCATTTTGAAATCGCCCATGTTAAATCTTTTCTGGTTGTATAGGGGGTGTCCCTTTATCTGCTCGCCAAATTTCAGATTCCTAGGACGTTTAGAATTGTTCGAATAAATGTGTAGAGAATTTTGAATTAAGGAAGGACACCTTTCCCATGAGAACCAAAGCTTATATATATTAAACGAATTGTCATTGAATAAAAAATATATACTTACTTGGTTAAAATTAATTAAGTTTATTAAAAATATAAACAGGGTGTTCGGAAACTCATAGCCCAAACTGCACTTAGAGCTTGTTTGAACCAAAAGTAATACAAAATCCCTATACACTCAGAACCGGAAACCTACGCTAATACAATTAAATTGTGTCCAAAGTTTCAACGTATTTCACCGGGATAGCAAAGCTGTCCAAGCATGCGTGTAAAACAAGTTGCATAGGAGCTAGGTGCGTGGCACTGCGAAAGTAGTAATGGCAAGCACGTTCTGTGATGTAGGACCGTTAATGATGACCCTCACAATATATTCGAATTTCTTGATGGAATGGTATGTTGTTTACTATTAATTGTGGTATTGTCTCGTGCGGTGCTTCAAGATGTCAAGGTGTGTAATATTGCGCGCCTTGCTCTTATGCAACCTGTTGTACACGTATGCTTGAACAGCTTTGCTCTCTTAACCGAAACTTTGAACACAATTTAATGGTATTAACAGACTTTTCCGGATGTAAGTGTATAGAGGTTTTGTAATAATTTTATTTCAAACAAGCTATATATATGTAGTTTAGGCTATGAGTTTCAGAACACCCTGTATAATCGCCAGGGGCGGAAGGTAATGGGGACGGAATAAAGTGAACCAAGCCACAGTGTGGAGAGGCAATACTATTCTTGTGGAGATGTTATGCCAACCTTATGGAAGAAATTAGCCCAAAACTTTCATTTAAACTATTATTGACATATAATTATAACTTCACACTTACTTTTTCTAGGAAGGGGGATATAAATCAATAATGTTTGAAGCTCAAATTGAAGTAATTAGCAAAGGTACCCAAACTCCCCTGTTCGGACTATGTGTTCAACCAAGAAGGTAATGAATACAAATCTATATTAAAGTGAAATATTTTAATAGCGGAAATCTCGCGGGATCAAAAAAAGTGTTCGTCACCAAGAAATGTCTTTTAGTTGGAAAAAATAATTTAATTTAGTTAAAAACAAACAAACATAGAGTACTATTTGAGCATGTTTTAATCTATATGGATCTATATACTATGAATATTAACTACAACAATCGGATAACTGTATTGTGCAGTATTGTATGCGGGATGGTTATGAATAAATACCTTAAGTAGCCTAATCTGGCGTTTGCATTAAACACAGAACAATACGCAAATAAAATGAAATGAGAACGATAGTCCTTCTGCCCTTTAAGGCTTTAAGTGTGCATAAGTACATACTAAATTAATGGATCAACTCTATCTGAAGGCTCTGAAGGGAGGGAGGTACGACCTTGAAATAGTGACTGTAGGCATTAATAAATAGGATAGTTTATAAACTTACCCTAGAGGAGGAAGGAGGTATTGCTGACACTTCACGCAAGACAATGGCATGCCAACCATGATACCCTCCCCCTTGTAAAATACTGATTATGCACAGATGTTTTCAATTTCTGTACAATTTATAAATTGTTATTCATAGATAAGCGTCCGTAGCAATGTCCATGTCCGTTATTGGGAAAATGTTTCACCGTGAGAGACAGTGTTGTTCCGCCGGAGAAATTTAAATTGTCCGCTATTCAGATTTGTCCGTTAAGGGGATTTCACTCTAGTACAATTCTCGCAGATTAATGAGTTGGATAAACAGTTGCTTTGCTATATATAATGTAGGTCTATATTTAGTTAAACTTAGGCTGATGAATGTTTCAGAAAACACAACTAGTGAACTTCGCAAGATTCTGGATGTGAACGTCCTTGGTTTGAGTATTTGTACCAGAGAAGCTGTCAAGTCTATGAGAGAGAGGGGAGTAGATGATGGACACATAATAAACATTAACAGGTAACATTTCATTCTAGGTGTTGATAAAAGAGCAATAGATGATGGACACATAATAAACATTAACAGGTAACATATCATTCTAGGTGTTGATAAAAGAGCAATAGATGATTGGCTACATAATAAACATTAACAGGTAACATTTCATTCTACGTGTTGATAAAAGAGTAATAGATGATTGGCACATAATAAACATTAACAGGTAACATTTCATTCTAGGTGTTGATAAAAGAGCAATAGATGATTGGCACATAATAAACATTAACAGGTAACATCTCATTTTATAAAGAACTACAATTATTCATAAATCCATAAATATTCCAAAAGTTAAAAAACACAAACATGTTTTTGTCACTTTGTATAAATGAACATAGCTTAATATTTATAAACACTTAAAATATATTTAACATGTTTGATATGTTTTTAAGTTGGATCAATGATAGCACCATGAACTTTCAAAAATTATTTTACTCATTTTGACATACTGCATATCAGGATGTGACTACCTTTTTACAGTAATTGCCCAAATTGTGGCTATGTCTTCTCAAATCTTGTATTTATTCTTAGGTTTGAAGAGGTAATTACGAGTACAAATAATGGTCTGACAGTCTCAATTATAACAATTGCTTCCTAAGAAATCTGTACGTTTGATATAACTTTTCCCACTAAATAAATGGTACGGTGCACCACACAGACTTTCTCCAGCTTTTATCTTAAAATATACATTTACTACAAATTCGTAAGATTTGTGAAACTAAATAATAATTCTATACATGGCTACATTAAAACCAAGATCATAAATGAAATAATATACACCGTTACTTACTCTATGGCATTAGGAGCTAGGAATACTGTTACAAAAAAATTGAGAAAAGAGAAATATCTTTGTCCACCAAAGACCATAAGAATCAAATTCATCTCCAAAGACCTGAATTTAAAAAAATGTATTTTTGCTTATAGCTAATAAATTATTGGTTTTATAAAAATACATTTCAAATAAAAAGATTTTATCTTTAATAGTAACTACAATATTAAAATGATAAGTTAATTCGTATCTAAAATAGTCACGGAGAAATGATGAAAATCGGAAAATTTTCCCCACGTAAAGTACCCTCAAAGTCATTTTTATAGTAAAATGAGTTTCCATCTTGTTTATAATAATAAACAGTGTCTAGATATAACATTTAATCTAAATCTATGAAGCAAATTTTGAGAAACTTGACTTTTCTCTTTTTACCCCATTCAGTAAAATACCCTTAATTTTACAGGTTGATATCTAATTCTAAAACTCCCTTGGGGAGACCTTATTAAAACCCTAGATACCAAGTCTTAACCCAATCGATAAAGTAGTTTCGGCTCTAACCCATGCTACATAGAGACGTCATTACGAAAACAACTTTTTTTGTTTCCGGGGGTCATGAAACGTTGACATTTATCAAAATCTCAATCCCGATTTTTTTGACAATCACAATACTTTCTACCCGAGGTGTTGAGAGAAAGTAAAAATATACATATGTATTCACAGATCTTCTTGTAATTTTTTTAAAAGTTTTTACTAAGGTCGAAATCATTACTTTAATAATATGATGCCTTCAGGAGTATTTTTTAACTATAAAACTCCTATCAAACTTAGATGTACCTCTTGGCGAAGACTCTGGAAAACTCCACTCTACATCTTCCTTAAGTTCACTTAAAGTAGATCTGATATATAGTTCAATATTGGTAATAGTTAGTTAACTTTTTAAGCAGATACATCTTGCTAAAGTACGAAGAAATTTAAAAAGGATTATTCAGTCAGTTCAACGTCATGTAAACATATTCCCATTTGTTTATAAATAATAATAAAAATGTGTATGTGTGTGCGTGTGCATGTGCGTGTGTGCATGTGAGATAAACCAAAATTCTTTAATACATAATAACTTGATGATTTAAGATGTACGAATATTTATCTAAAAAAATACCATATTAAATAATACTCTAAAGCCATGCTATAAGTTTCCTTGAATTTCTTTACGTGCATTTTGATAATTATTTAAAAAAATATATTTTTCAGGCATCACAAAAGTATGGGTTCTAAATACGATGTACTATGAATTTATCCATGCTCATGAATATTTGTTAGATATTAAATATTATAGGCCCAATTTGCTTAATATATGATTTCATAATTTAAGTTAAATACTCATAATTAAAAAAAGTAGGAGCAAAAAAATATGCTCTAACTAATATATTCCATGTGGAACCATGAATTATTATCACACGAATGGAAGGAAGGTATTATAATACTTATTTTTTAAAAGGGGGATGAAACAGAGTGTAATAATTGTAGTGGTATCTCACTACTATCAACATACTATAAAAATTTTCTAACATAATTTTAATAAGATTGACGCCATTTGTTGAGAAAATAATTGGGGTTTATCATTGTAGATTTCTATGAAATAGATCAACAATGAATCAAAGTTGTACTATTTGGCAAATATCAGAAAAATAAAATGGCAATACAACATGGCGTATCGTCAATATACGAAGATTTTAAAACGTCCAACGATTCAATTAAACGAAACAAATTATATGTAGCTTTAGTTAAGTGTGGACTATCCAAGAAACTTGTCAAATTAATTGGGGAATGTTTGAATGATACGCGTGCCTGGAGTTGGATGTCATTTATAAGACACTCTGGAAATACATAATGTGTTGAATCTGGAGGAACTTTCCCAATTACTTTTTAATCTAGCCTTAGAGTATGCTATTGGGGTATGTAATGCAAGAGAGTAAGGAAGGGTGAAATTAAACGGTACAATGGAGCTATTAGGATAAGCAGGATTTATCTTTGTTGGGCAGTAATAAGAAATACGTTGCTATAAACACAAAAATGTTACTAGAGGCAAACTAGGAAATAGGTTTAGAAGTAAACGCTGAAAATACTAATTAAATGATCCCAGAAAGAGCACATTTTGGGGAAGATAATATATAGATTACAGAGGACAACATATCATTAGACAAGGTCAATAAGTTTAAATATCAAGGAACAACTTTAATAAGCAAAACCGAAATTAGATTTGAAATTAGGAAATTAATACTGTCGGCATGTTATTAATCGGTCAGTAAGTTGTTGACATCTTGCCTGCTTTCAAGGAATATAAAACTCAGAAGATACGAAAAAATATTTTTATCGGTGATATTATATGGGTATAAAAGTTGATCTCTTAACTTATATGACGAACAAATCTAGATTTTTCGAAAATAAGGTGGTTTTCAAGATATTTGGTCCAAAAGACATGGGGACACTGTGAAGTGGAGGAGGTTACATAATGATGAGTTACTTACCCTGTACTCATCACAGGATATTGTTGGGCTAATCAATTTTCGTAGATTACGGTGGGTAAGACATGCAGCATTAATGGAAAAATCTAGGGCCATGTTCATGGTTCTGATTGGCAAATCCAATGGGAAGAAACCATTGGTAGAACCTAGACGCAGATGGGAGGATAACATTATAATGGACCTAAAATAGATGGAGTGTGATGAGGGGTACTGGATGGAACTAGCCCAATTAGGGATAAATTGTGTAATTTTGTAAGTACTGCAATGAGCTTTCGAGTTCGAGTAAGGCACTAGAAAAATAATGGTAGCAACGGGCGTACTCTTGTGGTAGACTTTTAGAGTAAGTATACTCAAACTTTCTACTTGATGGCTTGTAAAAATAAAATAAATATAAAATATTAATATGATATTTATCATCATCATTATTATCTTCATTACCATCAACTGTTTGTAGCCTGTTGCTTGGTTAGTTTAGTTAAACGCCTTCATCTTCCTCCTTTAAAATCTTCCATTCTTTTCTTCTCACTTGCACATTTTCTGTTATCTGCTCCTCACATATCTTCCGTGGCCTCTCTTGTGGTATTTTTCCTCCATACTTAATCACTACCATTCTCTTTGTCATTCTCTTCTTTTCCATCCTCATTAAACGGCCATACCATCTCACTCTTGCTTCCTCTGGCTCTCATGTACTCCATGTCTTCATTTCTAATCTTGTTTCTCCTCGTGACAGCTAACACGCTCCTCACTAACTTAATTCTTCATTCTAACTTAATTCACTACTCTATTGTAAGTTTAAAATAAAATCGCAAACTGATATAACTGATATAAAGTCCTTTTGCACAGATAACATACAATTTTTCTCTTAATTTCTTCTTTTGAGACTCGCCATTCTTTGTTTACTTTTATTTTTCTCGTAGTTTTCATCATTCCCTTATGATTCTTGCCTCTATGCCCTTACACCAGAAACACAAATATTCCCTTCGTGAAGGAGTCAGTCTCAAAGAGTTGCCAAACTGAAGGTATATTTAGATGTGAGTTTAACATATTACTAGATAACGGTTGTAATATTATGCATGTAAATCTACAGTTAAACAATACTTCATTAATAAATATTTTTGTTTAGCATCACGTCTTACTATCCGTTCGGAGTGTATGGCTTATAAAGATTTCTTTATTAAATTTATATTCAATTAAAAAAAAGAAATTATTTTTTAGTTTATAAGATTGAAATCAAAGACGTTTCTCTTGTGTTGGACTGGACTGCTGAAGACTAGGAGATCAGGGTTCAAATTCGGGTCGGGTCTACCGAGAGTGGGTGACCTGGTGGTTTAGGGGTAAGGTGTCAGACTTCTGTGATGGGGGTCCGGGGTTCAATCCCCGGTCCCGGCACAGGTTTATCTTACTACCAAACACTTCCTTCACCTCTGACAAGACGTGTGTTAATCACAACTTGTGAATGTGAGGAATGACGGGCCTATACAGTGGTTCGGATCCCACGTTAAACTGTAGGTTATCCATTTCATCCCACAATCACCCTACCATTATACATTAGCGTAAGTGCGTATAACCCGAACGGGTAGTAATACGTGGTAATAATAATAAAAATGATCTACCGAGAGGATTTTTTTAAAATGGTTTTCCATTCTCCTTTTCCGCAATTGTGGGTAGATTACCTCTAAAATTCATCCTTTCTCAATTCTATCCCATTAGAATAATTATCTTTATAAGTCAAAAACTAAAGAAAATATTCAATTAAATAATATATATTTATATCAAATATGAATCAATTTTTTGTTTGTTTAGGCATACAATAAGAATTGTTCCACTTACAAAACAAAGTATATTGTAAGTATAAAAAATGCAAATATTTAAACAAGGATTCTGGAATTATTGTTTTCTCTTTTGGACACACTAATTTTGCCTATTTAAATTAATTCTAGTTTCTTTTAGCTTTGGATCTGAAGACATTTGTTATTGTACTGTGCACATTCAAATGATTTTAGTATTTTTTTTTTAGTTTCAATCTAGTTTTAAAATGGAAGGAGAAGAATTAATATATTTACTGTTTAGAGTGCCATCAAAAACTCTAGCATATGCTAATCACAAAACTCAATGATTACAATATTAGCCAAACGGTCGGATATAACCAATATAGTGGGTGATTTTGAAATAGGGTGCCAAAACGGACTAGGTGGACGATGGTGCTATAGTGACTATATTGTTGTAAGAAAGCCATGGTTGAGGATGTTCCTGTAAGTCACTACGGAACTTCAAATATTTGAAGTGTTGTCTATTAAAGTCGTGATACCTGGTGGTCTAGGGGTAAGGTGTCAGACTTCTGTGCTGGCGGCCGGGGTTCAATCCTCGGTCCCGGCACAGATTTATCTGATTACCAAACCCTTCCTTCACCTCTGACAAGGCATCTTGTGAATGTGAGGAATGCCAGGTCTTCACTGTGGTTCGGATTCCACGTTAAACTGTAGGTCCTTCAGTTCATCTCACAATCACCCTACCATTACACATTAGCGTAAGTGCGTATAGCACGAACGGGTAGTAAGACGCGGTGCTAATAATAATAATAATAATAATAATAACCTTTTAAAGTCCAGGCAACTTTTCTCTCATGCCAGTGGTGCTGTTAGACGGTGGTATTGGCACTATCGAAAAGTCGAGCTCAATCCAACCTAAAGTCACACTGCTACTGCTAGATTGCCTCACTACACCTGTAAGCAAGGTGCCTGTCAGCTAACATTCTGAATGTGTAATCTTCCACCACTGCTCTGCTCTTGTATGGCACGTAGACTGTTGCCTGTGTATTGGGTCGTTCTTGGAATAATCATACGACCTTAGGTTGAATGGGGCATGATGTTTTGATAGTGCCAGTACCACGGTCTAGTGGTAGTTCCACTGACATGCGATTAGATTTACATATACTCTTAGACAACACTTCCAATATTTGAATTTCCATAGAATCCAATGGGGACAACATTGCCCATGGACTACTCATGTCAATATGTTTATCACTCACCGCAAATGAATTATACACGTCCATTACATATTATGTCTTAAAATATGAGCACGAGATGAATCTTTGATAGCTTACTGAGAGTGCATTAATATATAAATCCTAGTGTGCCTGTTTCTATACCTCTGTCCAGGTATTATTTCCCTAGTTATAACTGTAATATATGTGGTGATTTAGAAGTAAAAAGAATGTTTCTATAGTTCATGTCTACGTGTTTTCTTCGCCATTGATGGGCACAAATGATAGACATAACACATTAAAAATAAAGATGCAAAATGCCTAAATAATTGTGTGTTACAGTATTACTGGGCATTACATTCCAAACATTCTAAATATCCACTTATATTCAGCCACCAAGCACGCTGTGACCGTATTGACTGAGGGTCTACGTAGAGAACTGGTGGCAATCAACTCCCACATCAGAGTCACGGTGAGTTATATAAGAGACTGACTGAGGGTCTGTGTAGAAAACTGGTCCAACTCAACTCTCACATCAGAGTCACGGTGAGTTCTATAAGAGACTGACTGAGGGTCTGTGTAGAGAACTGGTCCAACTCAACTCTCACAACAGAGTCACGGTGAGTTCTATAAGAGACTGACTGAGGGTCTGTGTAGAGAACTGGCCCAACTCAACTCTCACAACAGTCACGGTGAGTTCTATAAGAGACTGACTGAGGGTCTGTGTAGAGAACTGGCCCAACTCAACTCTCACAACAGAGTCACGGTGAGCTCTATAAGAGATTGACAACCCTTACTGAGGGTTTTTGTTTTGAACCTGCCCTTCACGGCACTTGTATAAAAATCACGATTATTTTGCTGATATATTTAATCCCCATTATTTTTCTCTTAAAGTCAGCGAATTTCCTTTCTGAACTCACTTTTCTTTATTGCGCGTTTTGTTTACTACTTTTTTTTTGTGCTCTCAAACGTTCAATGACAGCGGGACAATCGAAAATGGTGGTGATCCTTACGTAATCCTCTTGAGGGTACTTGTATGGCCTCATTTTGGATGACTATCCTAACTCTTACTTGCAGATCCGTTTTTAGGAAATGTGAGGCCCAGGGTAAAAAATAAAATAAAAATTAAGTTCACCTTTCTTAAGGAAGCATTTCAATTTTAGCACTAAACCGTTATTATTTAATAATACGTTATTTTATTACTTAATAGTTTCTCATGTTTTGTGGAGCTGGGATCAAAACCCATTATGACCCTACATTATTAAATGCAAACAATCAATCTGAATAAACAAATAAAAAAAAACTTTGCACCAATGCACTGTTAGTTTTCTGTACACTCACAGCTGTAGCACAATGGTGGCGTATTTTACTGTACTGTAGCACATTACTCGAATAGCGTAAACCATAAATTAAATTAAGTTGGGGTGTTCAGAAATCTGAAATTTGTAATTGATTCATATCACTAAGCAAATAATTATTGCCTGTATTATCAATTATCTATCCACCACTATTATTCTAAAATTAGAATAATCACTGTAATTGAATTACAATTTTTTTCTGGTGAATGTGGCTCCCTGAACTGTGAAGCCCAAGGCAACTTCTCTTCTTAGCCCCTTTTGCCCCTCCACACCAAGATGTGGCCCTACTTATTTGGAAAGGCTCAGATTTGTTGAGGACAAGGACCTGTTCTTTTAAAATGTCAATTACATAGCGTTGTGAGGTTAATGCAATGGGATTTTGTATCGATGTTATATTGTGATGGGCCTAAACACCCCCTGAGGTGGCCGCATGGTCTAGGGCATAGGCGTTCAACCTTTTTATGTCCATGGACGAAAGTTTCTGTCACTTGTTAACAAATGGGCTGATATACTTTACCGATAATATTAGGATTGAATAAATATTAAAATATATGTATTAGCTCATTTTTATACACTTATACTAACACCATGGATAAGGAGCTCTCGTATAACTTATGTTCTCTGTTTTTTCGTATTTTTAGATTTTTATTAACAGGGGGTAGCACGATTTGTCTTGTCTACTAGAGCTATCATTTGCGGTTTCGAAGTACACTTGTATAAAACATAATTTATTCCTTAGCACAAAAAGCAAAAATTATTTATAAAATAACGTAAAATACGTAAATAAAATATGTTAATTATTTTAAAAGTTATTATGTAGAATATTAATGGGCATTTGTCATCTCTTCTCTTGAAATAATTTTATATTTTTCATGATGACCCTATTCATATAAAGACTTGTAAACATAATTCAAAAGTTGACTCTTTCTACTATGAAAAGTTCAAAAATCTACATGATTTGGTTGATCATTAGACCTGAATGACGAAAACTAACTGATATAGAGGGTCTCTTTGTTAAATGAATGACATAATTAAATAAGGGGCTGGGGGTGGGTGAAAACACCAATTTTATTGTCATTTGTATTTAGACCCTTTCTTGTTTGATTTCCTACTGACGGACTGCTTCCCCCAGGAAATTTATAGAGCAACTTGGTGTACGGCGCTTAGGAATTTCTGCTCAACTATTCTAGAGTCTTAAATTCATTTCTCTTTTATTTTTCAAGCAGTAATTCCGATCTTACTCTCATGTAGTTCTGAACGGTATTCAATTATACCAGTTATCAGACCACCGTTAAGTTATCTCCGTTAAGAGTTTGGAGAGGTTCCTTAGAAATTGGCGTAGTTTTGTATATATTGTAAATAATAAACTATGTTTTCAATTTAAACGTTTTAGAATAGAGTAAACTTAGGCCTAAGTAATATAATACAACCAATCCTTTAAGAGTGAACTTTTTTTTCTTAATGTTTGTTGGACCTAGTATCAAGTAGGAAATGTTAACCCTTTAGTTGTTTGAAACAATTTTAAATTTAAACTGTGTTCCTCTTTGTTCAGCGGCAGCAGTGCAAGATGGGAGCTTTCGCCTGATTTGTAGTAAAAGTAACATCATGGCTCCTCCTTTAATTTAATTTTTTCTTCTTTATATAACTATATTTTCTCTAATTTTGGGCTGGTTGTCAGTCAGGTGATATCTATTTACTAAGTTTAAAGACCCTAATTGAAAAGTTCTGGTAATTCTAGAAAATAACTGAATAAATTAATGTAATGGTGTTTTGTAGCTATAAAACTGTCATTATTTCCACAGAGTATAAGTCCTGGAATGGTAGACACACATATATACGAGTCGGATCCTGTAGATGGAAAGGCGAGGAAAGAAGTTCTATTTAAAAACCATCCGTTTTTAAAGCCAAAAGATATTGCTGACGCTGTGCTTTATGCACTTGGGACTCCCCCTAATGTTCAGGTAATAAAGTAAACATTAATTATTATACAATAATTAAATTAAACAATTATTAATGACGTTACCTATTTGAAGATTTCAAAGCTATTTTGCGAAGAGGGTTACATCTTAACTTTACGTAACTAAGCAGTTTATCGCATTTAGATGCCAATGTACAAAATAAAAAGAAAGAGAAGAACATGAGAAGTTCACCCTGAGAGGGCTCTTGTCTATGTGCTGATAGCTCTTTCCCTCTTCCTCTGACGAGTTTACACAATCACATTAATATTTGCACCTTGAAAACATTTACCTGCCTTTTATTTTACCTTTCACCCGCCTCGGTGGCGTAGTTGGCTAACGCGTTAGTCGTGTTGAGCTTGACTGCTGAGGACGGGGAGATCGAGATTCGAATCTAGGTCAGGTGGTTTTGCCTAAATGGCTTTCCACTCTCCCTCCATGCAAATGCGGGTTCACTTCCTCTAATTCAACCTTCCAAATTCCTAATCCATTAGCGTAATTAGTACTTAAAGCGTATAACCCGAACGGGTAGTAAGACGCGGTGCTAAATAAATAAATAAAAATAAATGTTACCTTTTCTTGTTTCCTATTTTACACATACAGAGGCTTCCACGGGCTTTTTAGTCTATATCATGGAAGGAGGGTTAATACTGGACATTTTCGTGACCAAGACAAATAACCTAAGTTGTAGAGGGTTTTAAAAAAAATACCTTTATAAAAATCTACCTAAAGATAAAAATAATAATTTTGGTGATATTGTACGACTACTTTTAGAATTATTTAAGAATTTATGGTTTTTCACTGTTTTATCTTTAAAACTCGCTGAGTAAAACGTAAATTCACTAACATCGTAAATCCTATATTGACCGGTAGTGACGTCACAGGTAGGTAACAACCTTAAATAAACGTGGTTAAAATAGGAATACATATTTAGATACAATTTAAAACTAAGTAATATATTTTCATTATTTATTAAGTTATTAGTGTAGTTGATCCTGTTATGTAAATAAATGGCATGAACCGATACACTAAGCAGAGCAATATCTTGATATAAAGTGAGTTGGAAAACAATGATTGAAAAACCTATATTATAGATCAGTTGGTCAAGATAAAGCCTCGTGGAACAAAGTCAGGAATTTTAATGATTGTCAAGTTTAAACATCTTACCCACGGTTTTAACAATTTTTTTTCTCATTAAATTATTATTCAATAACTTGAATTAAGGACGCTGATTACCTATAACTATTCACAAAGTCAATATAAAATTTCCTATTTTAATATATTTACGTTTCATTCTATGAACATAATTTCTTAAATAATTCTAAAAATACCTTTAAATTGTCAAAAAGTTAAAAAAAAATAATCCAGGAGTAGTATTTTTGTAAACGTATTTATTTTAAACCATCTATAGTTTAGTCTATTTGGTGTATCTATGAAAATAGCCGGTAGAGGTCCTTCTGCCAGGATGTAGATTAAAAAGGACCGTGGAAGCTTATATCTATCTATAATAAGAAACAAGAAGAATATAATTTTAAAATTCAATGAAAATCAATGCTGTCCAGGCTCAAATAGTAGAATGAATGTATTTACTCGTCAGAGGAAGAGGGGAAGTGTTACAATCACATATATAAGAATCCTTGCAAGGTAAAATGCTCATTTTATTCCATCTCTTTCTATTATTTAATTCGGCATCTAAGTATGATAGTGCTTAGAGTGATTACGTGCCTCAAATTAAGGAGGCCGCCTCGGTAAACAAGAAATTGACGCGCCCACGTAACGTTATTTAGCAATATTTAATTATATGATGCGTTATTTAAAAATATGTTTCTTGTCAAAATATATTCGAAAATTTCCGACAGGGATATTTACTTTCTCTCGACACCTCGGAGGGAAAGTATTGTGATCGTCAAATGAACCGAACTAGAGATTTCGATAAATGTCGACGTTTCACGACCCCCTGAAAACAAAAAGGGATTTTTGCAATGCCATCTATCTGTCTGTCTGTACCTCAGGCTAGAGCCAAAACTATTTTACCGATTGGCTTAAAACTTGGTATAAGTGCTTTTCATAAGGTTCCTCTCTAGGGGTTTCTAGAATTAGATATCTAACTCTATATTTAAGGGTAGTTTACAGAAGGGCAAAGAGAGAGAAAAAAATATTTTCTCAAAATTCGCTCAAACGATTTTGATTAAATTTTATATTTAAAAACTGTTTATCACTATAAACAATATGGCAATACTCATTTTCTCATTAAAATTAATTTAAGGGTACTTTACACGAGGGATATTTTCCGATTTTCATCATTTCTCCTAAAATATTTGAGTTACCAAATAACTTATCATTTTAATTTGAGACAGCTCTATTTTAGATCGAGGTATATAAATAAATAAAACACCCGAAGAACAAAAGGACTTTTTTGGAAATCTAACCTAAATTATTAGCTCTTTAGAGATATCGACCAACTACAAACCGTAGAGAATAAATTAAAATATATTCCTCTTTTTTTTAGCACTTCCTTTTATTATACGTTCGGTTGTACACCTATGTACTAATTAAGATAATGAATTATGTATAAGGAAGGTTGAGTTTAGAGTAAGTGTACCCGCATTTACGTGGAAGGAAAGGAGAAAAACTATTCAGGAAAGTGACCCTCGGTACACCCGACCGGGATTTAAACCCCAATAACCCAGTAATCGATGGTATAGTCTATTGCGGAAGAGATGTCTTTGGCCATGTGGTCGTGAAAGCGGATACCTTCTGCTTTTTCTTCATAAAACACAAGCTCAAAGATATCACTTACCATAATCATTAACAGCAACCATAGTGGAGGAGGGGAGGGGCGGGGAAGGGCTTACCTGACCCATCCCCTTCCAACAAGCCTTTAACGTGTCACACTAATAATAATAATAATAATAATAATAATAATAATAGCGCATGTCATATGACTGTATGAGATTGGGCGATGTGTGTGTGTGTGTGTGTGTGTGTGCGCGCGCGTGTATGCTCGGAGGGTGTGGAGGGTTTAGCAGAGAGGGAGGAGAATGGGGTGGCCGGAAGGGTTAGCATAATGATGGTAAGGGAGGGTTGTACCCCTCACTCTCTCACAAATACACCCCTGGTAGGTCAATAATATATTTCTATGGTTTTTTCAAAGTGTAGGCCTATTTTTTAAACTTCGTCACCCGAGAATGCAAGTGTTCTATGTCCAATTTTCCACTTTTGTGTAAAAGAGCATTGAAGTTTGACCTTGTGTATAAATCCAATGTTACTAGAAGACAACTCGAGCTTGTATCTTCTTAAGTAATTATTTAATAGTCTCAATTTCACCACAGGTGGATCATATGCATTCTAAATAAACGTATACACCATATATCTCAAATTTAACCATTTTGGAGATAGAACACTTGCATTCTCGGCTGACGACTTGTGTGTCTAATAAGAAAAGTGTCTACCAATATAATTGAAATCTCAACATATAATATCCTAGTAATGATATTGTGTATTCATAATTTTAATTGATATGTATCTGATTACAGGTGCATGAAATCACAATAAGACCTGTTGGGGAAAAGTGGTAATTTAATTAAATTGGTTGTACAATACTCATTAGATTCAGTATAATTTCTAAAAAACTGAAGTTATTTTAAATTTTAAATGTATTTTAATATGAATAAAGATTTGGAGTATATTTACAAGCGTAGAAATTTTCTTACATTTAGTAAATGTATGTATGTATGTATGTATGTATGTTTAAATTGATTTAAAGATTTCACAACATAAATATTTGGTTGTTGTTTGTTTTGATTAATATAACCTATTCCTCTAAACGGATTGTTACAAAGGTTGATTACATCCTTTATTAGGGTACTTTTCTTTAATTCCTGTTTTTATTTTATAAAAGTGATCCTATTTTGGATCAAAGCGAGCTAGTTTTTAACAGTAGCGTAGCTAACATTCTTAAGAAAGGGGTGGCGGGCTGAACTTATATAAACGATAGTTTTAATTTTATTTACGTTAAGAGTGGTGTTTGCTGAAAACTAACAGCATATTTTTTATGCAAACATTTGTTGAAAATCATTGATGTTAACCTATACGGAAATAATTATTATTTACTTAATAATATTACATAATCAATGAAAAGTGTTTAAAAAATATTAAAAAAATAATTCCCTAAGATTACTGTATAATTGACATTTTTTCAATTATTGAAAGAACAAAAAGTATTAATACAATTTTATGTTTTTTGTTTCGTGGCTGAGGCAACAAGAAATATTATAGTGCATAAAAAATAAAATAAATTTTTTTAATAGTCACAATTGTATTTTGTTTTAACTGGCCACCAAAATAAATATTTTTTTATGTCTTAGGGAAAGACCCATTTAAAATATTAGTTTGAAAATAAAAGTTTTTATTTTATAAACACGTGTGCATTTACAAAAATAAAAATTGCCTGTATAAAGTTATTATTTCACATAGTTTGTTCTGGTTTGCCATCTTAATTTATGAAGAGAATACAGCCTTTTAAAATCTCTCGTTTTATCAAGGATTTATAACTGAACTATAGCTGCTATATATAAAGGAAACATTCAAAACAGTTATTTTATTAAGATCATGTTTCAATAATGTAAACACGCTTCAAATAAATAAATTAATAATTAAAATCAAATTGGTTGTCGTGAAATTACCAAAAGGGACATGAGATTAGAGTTGGTTACTTTTACTGTCACTTGCCTACACTATTACTGTACATTTTTCATCACTGACTTTTGTGTATGTGATACAACTGAAAACATATTTTATGTTGGAACTTTCAATGAGACATAATATATCAGTTCTTATCCTTTCAAATTTAAAACTAGATTGAAAATAAATAACTTTAAAATTATTTTAAATACACACTACACAAAACAATGTCTTGAGATTCAAAACTAAATGTAACCAACAATAATGTTTGAACAGGCTGTTACACGTGTAAAGACTCCCATAACTCCAAACTCATTATACGAATACTACAATTTAAAATAAAATGTATGTATGTTTTAACCCACTTGTAATAAACTATGCTTATTTTATTAGAAATATTGCTTCCTGTAGAATTATGTGAGTAAAGTAAAAATAGAGTGATTTATATTTGATTTGAATATATGACTCAATTGAATAATTAACTTAGTTTAGTGTATTTTATCACGAACTTTGTAATTAATAGAGGTAAATGTTTTTAGTCCAGGTATATAGAGAATTATGTTTTATCCCTGACTAGCCTCCATAATAATATTCTCTCATGTGCCTTTATAGATGATAGCATTTTTGAGATTAAAAAAAGACCAGGGAAATGTAATACCACTGTTCATCGCACTACGCGATTGATGGGTTCTGATAAATAATCGCGTAATACGAAAGCGCGTAAAGGGAATTTATTTTAACATGGGTGAGATAGGGATGATTCCCAAGTAAAAAAGTAGGTAAAAAAGTAAATAAAAAACTAAAACTTGTGAATAAATGTAATTTTTATTAATTTATCTAAATAGTACTATATTATGGGTGTCTTACACCTGTTTTCAATATTTAATCCCTTGAAATTTGTACACAAATGCAATTTTTAATAAATGTATCTAATTAATACAACGCTACAGATACACTTACTGTTAATCTTCAATCACATGATAAACTAACTGGATCTGGCAAATTGGGATTAGCACTCTCTTTCTCTCTTGACGGCTCTGGGACGGTAAGCTCTCGCTCTCTTGACGGTTCTGGGACGATGGCTTGTGCTCTCTTGACGGCCTTTGGACGGTAGGCTCTGGCTCTCTTGAAGGCCCTACTACGGTAAGCTCTTGCTCCCTTGAAGTCCCTTGGGCTGTAAGCTCTGGCTTTCTTGAAGGCCCTACTACGGTAAGCTCTGGCTCTCTTGAAGCCCCTTGGGCTGTAAGCTCTGGCTCTCTTGAAGGCCCTACTACGGTAAGCTCTGGCTCTCTTGAAGTCCCTACTACGGTAAGATCTTGCTCCCTTGAAGTCCCTTGGGCTGTAAGCTCTGGCTCTCTTGAAGGCCCTACTACGGTAAGCTCTGGCTCTCTTGAAGTCCCTTGGGCTGTAAACTCTTGGTCTCGTAAGGCCCAGCTTGGACGGTAAGCTCTTGCTTTATTGAAGACTCTTGCCTGACAGCTCTTGCTGTCGTGAATGCCCTGGCTCGTTAGACCGAAGATTTTCAACTTTTTTTGATAAAGTGGTCAAGACTCAGCTGACGGGCAGCATTCTTCCTTTATCTATAGAGTACTTTGTAGCAAGCCAAATAACTCAATCTCTCTGGCAGCTATGGCTCTTCTACCCATGTTAGGGTCATTCTCTTCAATGATGCTAATTGCACTGTCAATGTGCTTAAACAATTCAGCAATTTGTTTTGTTGAAATTGTTTGATAAGTTCAACAACACAGGGCTCTTCCTCTTCGTCTTGTATGCCGTTCTCCACTTCTAGATCACTAATGACGAGTTCTATTGAGTGGAATTGGAGCAATTCATCCATTTGCCTGGTCTGCGTCCTCAAATTCGACATCTTGCTATGTAAACGATGTCATGTCTTGAATTGGAAAGCTCGTGCTCAGGATTAAAATCATTATAATCAGAAGCTTCAGGCCAAATAATTTTCCAAACTTCCTTCATGCAGGACTGTTTAACTTATGTCCATGTATATCCAATGTTGTCAATACCACCCCTCTTAACACCAAACTGTACAGTAAAGATCATTGTCCTCACTGGAATGTGCTTGCACAAGGTCACTCCATCACCACACAAAGTGACTGAGTATGCGCACCGATTCGAGATGGTTGATTCTGAGATTTTATTGGTTTTCCTCTGCTGAACATCTAAGGCAAAGCGGATAAAGTAGAGATGAGTTGAACTTCAGCGTAACAGCTCGCGCCGATTAGGGAGGGGACTTGTTATTGGCGCAGAGCTCGTTACGTGACCACGTTTCTGTTCTGCGCTAGTTTTTCGGTTAACATGTGAATCCACAGTAAAGGTCAGTGTGTTTGCAGTTTTTATATAAAAACTTTTTTTGGTCAAAATAAGTAAAATATTGCTTCAGTAGAAACATAAGAGTTTGATTTTCTTCATATGGTGATATCAACAAGTTGTTCACCCGTCTCGGTTGCGTGGTTAGCTAACGCGATAGTTTCGTGTTGAGCAAGACTGCCGAGGACGGGGAGATCGAGATCTGAAACTCAGTCGGGCGAACTGGTGGTGGTTCTTCCTAAATGTTTTACCACTTTCCCTCCACACAAATGTGGGTTCACTTCCTATAAATTAAACCTCCCCAATTCCTAATCCATTAGTGTAATTAGTATTTAAGCGTATAACCCCAACAGGTAGTAAGACGCGGTGATAAATACAAACACAACAGGTTGTTGAATATCTGTCAAGATTCCTTGGAATTTAATGAAAACTTTTATCTTCATTTAAAAAGTTTGTCATCAAATGAAGCTATGCTCACGACAAATACTAAAAAAATATTGATATCAACATGTGAAGAAAATAAAATTATATGTTTTTAATGAAGAAATATTCTGGCAAAAAAAAAATTCTTTGATATAAAAATGGCAAAAACACTTACCTTCCCTACCGTTCCTTACATCCACACTTTAAATTGTTAGATATAAAAAAGGCAAAAACACTTACCTTTTCTACCGTTCCCTACATCCACACCTTAAATTGTTTGATATAAAAATTACAAAACACATACCTTTCCTCCCGTTCCCTACATCCACACCTTAAATTGTTAGATATAAAAATGGCAAAAACACTTACCTTTTCTACCGTTCCCTACATCCACACTTTAAATTCACTTAAAATTGGGGATAAACTCACAAGGGTAAGTTTAGTTTTAGAACGTTTATTCTAGAGTATTAGGTCTACACGATATGACCTTTAGACTCAAAGAATTTGGGGGTATTTTAGTTTTTTCAGAAGAATTCGCCCTGTTATTCATAATTTACATTATATGATTCTTAAATTTGTAAGATAAATTTGAATACCGCCAATAACAGATTATTTTATTAGAATTTTATTACTAACTGCCATTAATTACAATTTATTTCATGTCAAGTTGCAGCTTATATTTGAGAAGAGGTGGATTACAATAGATTTATTTATATGGATAAGATTATTTTTAAATTATTAGTTTTTATGAAAGTGGACTTAAAAAAACTGTGTTAGAAGTACACCTTAAGGTATTAATTGAATTAAATATGTAATAGTTAAAAATAGTGATCTAAACTTAGGAACTATATTGGTTAGAAGTAAACCTTGAATAAATACAAATTAAATGTGAGAAGTGTTTAGATAATAAATTTAAATTAAAAAATTGTCTGGTATATGAATATGTTTGGTGAGGCACCCCCAAACCTATGATGGGATGAATCCACCGAGCCTTCTATAGAGCTACCCCCCCCCCTACCCCCTTACACCCAGCTTGAAAAGTTTACACGTTGTTCAATATGCGCTTGAAATAGTTCTCTATTTCCAGTGGATCTCTTCATTCTCTTACGCGTTACGTGTGCTATAATGCTGGATCTATTAAACTATTCCCTCTTCACCTACTTTTACCGCGGGATAATGGCATGGGGAAGAATATGGGGTATAGAGAACGTAACGTGTACACCTGAAAAACACTAATTTGATCAGGGGAATGTTTAATGTTTTATCAGCCCTCCTTGTTTATCAGAAATACCCCATTTTAAAGTTTTATAGTGCCACTTATTCCCTCCTACGAAAGGGGGAAGGGGAAAGGTGGGGTTGCCCTAATTTTCAGAAATTTTGTGCAAACAAAAAAAAAAATCCTTTAAAGCAGTGGTTCTCAAACTGTAGTACGTGTACGACTTTCAAGGGGTACAAGAGCGGCTCTCAAGGGAAAATGAGCAAAATAACAATATAACCAAACTTGGTGGAGAATATAATATTTATCACCGCGTCTTACTACCCGTTTGGGTTTATTTGCTTTAAGTACTAATTACTCTAATGGATTAGGAATTGGGAAGGTAGAATTAGAGGAAGTGAACCCACATTAGCGTGGAAGGATAGTGGAAAACCATTTAGGAAAAACCACCCCCAGTTCACCCGACCGAGATTCGAACCTCGACCTCCCCATCCTCAGCAGTCGAGCTCAACACGACAAGCGTGTTAGCCAACTACGCCACCGAGGCGGGTTGGTAGAGATTTAAACGTGGTGAGGAATTTTTTCAGGAGACATAGACTTTCCCTCTTTGATTACTTGAAATTGGTCATTTGTGAAAATCTTATCGTGAGGGTACATTATACTCTTAGACATGATCAAGGGGTACAATACATAACACATCTTTGAGAACCACTGCTTTAAATTATGACTACCAACCCAAGCTATTCGAGAATATCAATTCGAACCAACTATTTAATAAAACCTTTTAACTATAGGTTATATCTAAAATAATTTATGCTAAAACTTTATACCTTAAAATTCTCTATAAATCATTTGTCTTTTTTATTTCAAATTATTAATGTAAAATATTACATTTGTAACCAATGGCTCCAAAATCTTTTGTCATGTACATGCACTTTTTAAGTATTTTTTCAAGTTTTGCCACCTGTGAACTAATTAAGGAAACTTATATACCAACGTATTTTTTTAAAATATTAACTTTGATTGATGTAAATATTTTAAGAAACACGAGGATATATAATACTTTCCCACATATTCCTTTTTAATTTAATCATCTAATGACACTGTGGGTTTTCTTTTTGTATGTTTTAAATTAATAATTATTTCCTCTTTGTTTTTAAGCATAGCCATATAAATGCACGAAAAGATTATTTATGTTAAAAACTCGTAAGACTCTATCCATTTATCTATCTATCTAATTATCCGACTTATTGGTTGGATTTCAATAGACAGCATGAGATGAATATGCAAAATTATACTCAATGAATTATGCAATTTTATCAAAGCTTATTGAAATATTGCACACAAATTCCATATCAAGTACTTCTCTAAATCAATAGGCGTACCACGATGGTTTCTCACAGATCTTTAATTTCAAATAAGAAGAAAAAACTTAAAGAAACCCAAGTTATTAATACAGTAATAGTCTAGAAACTACCTATTTTAAAATGTTAATTTCCTTATGCCAAAACACGCGAAAATATCATCCCCATCTATTTGATATTCGATTAATAATGGTGTAGTTTGAAACAAGGTAGTTTGTCTAAATGTAATATGATAAATTCCTCTTTATTCTTAAATTGAAAACTCAAGGGGGGGGGGTACTTTACATTCTAACATAATATAGTATTGTTGATATGTAGTCAATTTAGTGTGGAAATATTTACCCTTGCCCTATGAGCGTGTTTAAATGCGTATATACCGGAAATAACTTAATAGTCCGAATATTAAAATAAATGTCAAAGTTATTAAACAAATCTAACAATAGTATATTGAGTTATATTTCCTACTTATATAAACCAAATTAATAAATAAAAAGTTTGAAGCCTTTAAGTAATGAATTAATGGTACAAGGTGTTAGACTCACTTTACACGTGGACGTCGTTGATTGGAGGTTGGTTTTCCGAATTTTGACTGAAAGCTCTGGTAGTATTTTTACCACGCATGCTTTTTTAATCAAGTTTTCCACATTCACTCTGCACGTGAATACGGGTGCGTTTACTTTAAGCTACCCTACTCATCACTACTGTAGAGATTAAAGCATCTATAATCCTTGGCTTTAAAGTATTTATTTCTTAATAAAACAAGAATAATACTGTATGGTAAATCTGATCATACCTTCATCCTGAAGATCGAAAAGTGATGGATTTGAATCCCGTTTAAGTGTATTGATGTTTAAAAAAAAATATAAGTAGTGTTACATTCTCACTATCCGAAAATGCAGGTACATTTACTAAAATGGGTCCTTTATTACCCCCACCTTTGAGCGGGATTAGTATATATATACATTTTAACCAGAACGTGTAGTAAGACACGGTGTGGGAAAAAAAACACACACGTGATGGAAGTTGGTCTTCACTTCTTGTGAACTTGTTCATTCTTTATATCTGTGCGAGGGGGGGAGATCTTAGAAATATAAAGAAAAGTAGAAAGGGTGGGTGTAAGGATGAATGCTGTATGCTTTGGGTGAGGGTTGATTTATAAGAGGTTAGTTAAGAAGATAAAGTTGAAATTGATCGATTTCTTGGTTCAGAAACTTTCTCGTGATAGTTTACCCATAGAACGGACACACTCGCATGAGAAACCATCCAAGGTGAGAATAAAAGGGGTGGCCTAGCTTACTGTATGCAAACAGTTTTACATTTTACCCACAATATAAACATTTCACATCCACAATAGTTATTAATGAATACATTGTTTGTCAAGTAGAAATATTATTATTTCTAAAGACAATTATTATTATATTTATTATAAGGGGATGCGTCAACGCTCGTATATACAGACCAACCGTAAAAAAAAAAAAATAATAATACACCCATTTACATGTTTGAAAGTTTGTATATTTGGATAATATTTTAAATTAATTTGAAAACTGGCTGCTGGACATGGATGTTGAACTCGATATGTAATAATTAAAGTCCTTGATATGAATATGATACTTCAATCAATATGTTGGGCTATGTCTATTTGGACAAGTGAAAAACATCAGTTATGTGGATATAAATTACTTTGTTACCTCAAATCTATTGTTGTCTAACATCTCGTATTAGAAGTTAATAAATTATCAATAAAAAAGTTTTGAAGATAGCGTAGGATTTACGAAAAGTGTGTTCATTGTTGAAGCAGCTTTTACAAATTTTGATGAATTTCCACAGATTTCAGACCCGCTTCGGTGGCTGCGTGGCTTAACGCATTACTCTTGTAGTAGAATAGACGGCAGATGATAGGGAGATCGTGGTTCAAATCTTGATCGTGTGAACTGTAGATAGTTTTTCCAAAATGCTTTTCCACCCTCCCTCCACGTAAATGTGGGCACACTTACTTTAAATTTAAACTCTCTAATCTCTATATCCGTTAGCAAAATTATTATATAAGCGTATAACTCAAACGGGCAGTAAGAGTCGGTGGTTAAAAAAAACCCAACAGATTTAAGTCAAAGTTAGTAAAAACTTAAACGTATTTTTCAACACAAAATGATTTTTTTAAATTCTTTTTTAAAGCTTATCAGGAATTGTATAACAGTCCATAAATGTTATTTAACATGCTATTACACTAAAAAAAATTAAGATTTTTACAATATTGTAATAAATAGTATAGAGAGTTATAATTTTAAATAAACATAGTAATACTGGAAAACTTCACATTATAACATTATTGAATATTTGATATGATTTAGGTATTTTTATTAAACGTAGGCAATATTTTTAAATAATAACTTAATTTAAAAGGTTATTTAACAAATTCATTGAAAATATTTCTCTCCTCAGAATAATTATACCAGGGTTCCCCAATTATACTTCTATATTAATACTATATTAATTGTAATATTACTTGAATAAAATGTTACCAGAATGAGCACACTTAGTGAAAATTGATCAAAATAAAGCTACTCTGATCTGTAGTTAACCAAACTTAAAAGATATTAACCAAAACTACCATAAATCGAAACAATTCTGACCTTGTTTGAACTTATCTGGCCTACTTTACTTACTATGGCTAATCTTAGATAAATATTCGTTTAACATTGTTATCTATGTTTGTCATTAATAACCTATCCTGTCATAATCAAATAAAAAAACAATTGACTGATTATAAAGTATATAAAAATGGAAACATATAATCCTTACTTTGAATTCAAACAGCTTACATTGTTTTAAATGGTTTTACGTTTAGATAAACTGAACTGTTTTAGTTATGTCTTATCTTAACTATCAATCTATATATCTAGAACAAGGGGCAAAGAGTATAATATAGATGGTTGCTGGCATCTTCTGATCAGTATCAGCCAAGTTAGAGTCTGCCATGTTACGTTGGTCCGGTAGAGTAGCGGTTGTGACGGGCGCCAGCAGTGGTATTGGTCGTTCCATAGCAGAGGAACTTGTCAAGAAAGGACTACAAGTTGTGGGATTAGCGAGAAGATTGGATAGACTTGAGGTGATATACAGAGGCTAGGGATTAGAAAACTGTTTTATTTATATCTACTTAACTCGCAGTTAACCGCTTCAGTGGCCGAATGGTCTTAGGCGTCACACACATGTTGGACTGGCCTGCTAAAAACTAAGAGATGGAGACGGAGTCCCGATTGAGTCTACTGAGGGTTGTTTTACATAAATAGCTATTTCCTACTCTCCTTCCAGGCAAATACGGGTAAATTATCTCTATAATACTTCCTTACTCGTCCTAACCCCATTAGAATAATTTTAATTGATGCATATTTCCTGAACAGGATGTGACGGGCGCCAGCAGTGGTATTGGTCGTTCCATAGCAGAGGAACTTGTCAAGAAAGGACTACAAGTTGTGGGATTAGCGAGAAGATTGGATAGACTTGAGGTGATATACAGAGGCTAGGGATTAGAAAACTGTTTTATTTATATCTACTTAACTCGCAGTTAACCGCTTCAGTGGCCGAATGGTCTTAGGCGTCACACACATGTTGGACTGGCCTGCTAAAAACTAAGAGATGGAGACGGAGTCCCGATTGAGTCTACTGAGGGTTGTTTTACATAAATAGCTATTTCCTACTCTCCTTCCAGGCAAATACGGGTAAATTATCTCTATAATACTTCCTTACTCGTCCTAACCCCATTAGAATAATTTTAATTGATGCATATTTCCTGAACAGGATGTGGTGTTAAAATATTATAACTGTTTGTTAACAATAAGTAGGTTAATCTTGTGTCAAGATAAAAGGTGAACTTCACTAATTATAAAATAACAATATGGTTTTATTATTTTTTAAATAATTTAAAATAATTTTAAGTTCCTAGAAAGTTGAACTATATTTTAAGTTTAGGTAGATCTTATCTTAACTGTATTTTTAAAACTTGCAAGTGACGAATAAGTATTAGATATCTCTCTTTATAGCAAGTTAATTCGGGGATAGAATATCTAAAAATAAACCAACTGGGAAATCTGAGGTCACACTTGCGAGCGATGAAAGAAGGTGAGTTTGAAGTCCAATCGTGAAACGTAAGTAAATAGGCCTGTGAAAATTTGTTAGGTTTTCATTCACTCAATGAATATTAAAAATGTTCATATGTACATATGCGACTTTTAATTTACTCGATTTCTTAGAATGTATGCTAAAACTAAACTATTCCTCAAAGAAGTAATGAGAGCATGCATCAACTGATCGGCCAAGAAAAAACGGTCGTTACTTTCAATGTTACAATTTATTATGCGTAGTAAATACATTACATAATATTGATTCTAACTTTTTGCTACTAACTTATATTTTGCCAAACCCAATATTTATATTGATAATTTAAATAAATGATATTAATTTTTCTTAAATACTTTTATATATCCTTTTGCTGGTTATATAAACTATTAAATATATAAGAATCCAATACATTTTACAATTTCAATGTTTACAATGACACAAAAAAGATAATTTATGTTACTAATTTCAAGATTTGTACTTTCTCTTGACCTCTCAGTATTTTTATTGCAAAAAAATAAAATAAAACATAAAACTCTAGATTTCTATAAATCTTGACGTTTAAAGAAACAGAAAAAGTGGTTTACGCGATTCCGTTTGGGTCTCTATGTGCCTGTGTTTTGGTTTCTAGTCTAAACCATTTTACCAACCGAGATAAAATAAATCTTGGTGTTTAGAGTTTTTATAAGATTCTACTAAGGAATTTTTGGAATTAAATATCCAACCCTAAAATTAAGGGTAGTATTTAATTCTGACTTCTAAGATGGATTGGGGGGGTCCTACATCGTACAGAATGGTGACTCAAGCTGAAGGATATTCTTCTCACAAGTTGGTTAAACTGGGTGGTTATACAGTAGCCCCATGACTTATTTGGTGCTAACTGACAGTTCACAGCTGACAGTTGACGTCTTTGGAAAGCTACCAGACCATATCATGTATCCCTACGCCAAACCATATGATCTGCAAAAACATATGTTTAGCAGCTGTCACTTCTGACAGTCAAAATGTAGGTATATACCTGAATGTTGACTTGTCAGAAGTCAGCTGTGAGCTGTCAGTCAGCACCAAAGATGCCACGGGGCTACTGTATATGTATAGTACTCTGGACTAGCCCCATTAGCAACTGGCGTACAGTACGTCTGTCCGGCTTCCCTCTCCTAAGGACGGTCCAAAACTAACTGTTATATATCCGAAAAGGAGGGGTGTTTCCCTTAAGATACTAGTTTTGACAACGCTCTGTGTTAGAATACTTGTAAAAACAACCGATGGTGTATATAAACACGACCTAGTCTGAATGATTGACTGCTGAGTCAGGAGAAATGTCTCTGTGAGCACATAGTTTTATGTAAGACTTACAGGCTCTAGTTTACCTAAGGCGGCACGCTTACCAGTAGTTTACCGAAAGAAAAAAGAAAGAGAAAAAATATATTTTATCGAATTGCGTTCTCATGATTTTGATTACACTCTGTATCAAGTTAAATTTTAACATTACAAACAAAATTGTTACTTTTATTTTCCTGTTAAAAAAAAAGGGCTTTTAGGGTAGTTTACATAAACGCAAATGTAAAATTTCGATCATTTCTTTGCAATTATTTGAGATATCGAAATAAT
>CABFVX010002666.1:0-17500 GCA_902151425.1 Timema shepardi | reverse complement strand
AATGACCAAGTACAACAATAATTTGTAGCCATGAACAGTCGGAAGCTTAATACCAACGAAAGACGATATACCGCGACATAAAAATAGTGTTTATCTATTGTCTGGGCAATTCAAAAATTTAAAAATTTGCTACTGGGTAATAAAATAATAATCTTGTCAGACCATCGGGCCCTTTCATTCATAAAGTCTAGAAGGCTGAAAAGTGACTGGTTAACTAAATGGATAATGTTCATTAAAGAGTTTGGGTTGAATCATGAGTATTTATCTGGCAAGAATAACCAGAAAGAGGATGCTTTGAGTCGGTATCCTATGAACGCACAGGGTAGACCAGAACCGGAACCATCACAATCTCCTGATAGTTTCATGGTGCTGGTCGGTAAACTCGAAGGTGAGCCTGGCGTAGAGATGCAACTTTGGGATATACAAAAGTTCCAAGACCTAGATCAAGAGATTATTGGCATAAATCAACAATTGGGGCAGTCGCCACACACTGGTTGGGTGACTAACAAGGCAAATACTCGGATTGAGAGTAAGTATACTATAAAAACTGGGCTACTTTACTGAAGAAACAATTCAACAAACCCTTTAGAATTATCTGGACAAATGGTAATACCCGTCGTTTTAAGGGGCAAGTTAATAACACATACTCACCTAAAATTGGGACATTTTGGGGTATCTAAATGTTACACTGTGCTAAAGCGTTACGTTTATTGGTCTAATACGTACAAACAATGTGCATCTTTGATACCAAAGTGTGAGATCTGTCAAAAGTCCTAATATAGTAATCAGAACTTTGAGGGAGCCAATCAAGCGATTATCCCAGAGGGACCAAACCAGTAGGTTTCCGTAGATTTGTTTGGACCGTTACCTAAAGGCACTTGAGGCTGAGGTACATCTTTTCAATGGTAGATTTTTTTTAAAAAATTCGCCATTTATACTCTTTTAAGAAAGCTAATGTTAAAGCATGTGTTGCTCGAGGGAAGAAGTAAATAGCCAGCACAGGGAAACCGAAACAGTCACAAATGATATCACAACTTAATTAGGCATCCAAGACGAACTTAGCTCAATCCGTCACCCTGATTCGAATCCTTACGAAAGAAGAATTAGGAAGATTGGATGATTTTTGGGTTGTTATTGTACGTAGATTCTTCGTATACAATTTAATAATTAATTTGATAAAAGTCAAATTAATTTAGTTAATCTCACTTTAACCATTCTTAATGATTAATTAACAGAAATATACTTTATTACAAACACGTCCCAAACTTCTATTTCAATTTTTAGTAATGTTAGATTGGTTTGTATTTTAATTAACCTATTGTAGACATACCTAAAAACTAGCTTGATATAAAATTCGTATTTAGGAAAAATAGATAAGTATGAATGGTTGGAGCGTACAACCAGAACGGTTAGTAAGACGTGGCGTTAAAATATTAATAGTAATAAAATAAATGGTACGGTGCACCAAACAGACGTTCTCTCGCTTTTATCTTAAAATAACATTTAATAAAAGACTCGTAAGATTTGTTAAACGATATCATAGGTTAAACCATTGTTGGAGAAACACTACACCAAAGATCGTAAATGAAATAATATATACTGTTAGTTACTTACTCTATGACATTAGGAACTAGGAACACTTTACAGAAAAATTTAAAAAAGAGAAAGATCTTTGTCCACCAAAAAGCATAAGAATAAAATTAATTTTCAAAGAGCTGAACTAAAAATCACAAATATGTAATATATATACGCTTATAGCTCAAATAATAATTGAATTGAATAACTAATACCAAAAATCCCTCTGGAGGACCTTATTAAAACCCCATATACCAAGTTCTATTCCAATCGGTAAAATAGTTTCGGCTCTAGCCTGAGGTACGGATAGACAGACAGACGGCATTGCGAAAAAAAAACCTATTTGGTTTCAGGAGGTCTTGAAATGTTGACAAATTTATCATAATATTGAGTGAGATTTTTTTAATGATCACGATACTTCTCTCTCCGATGTGTCTAGAGAAATTAAATAAAAATAATGATTGTAACCAATAAGAAACCTATCATATTATACCATGAATAGAGAATATACTAGCCTAAGCTCTACTTCTATTGAATGGAATGTTAATGATTAACTCTTTATAGAATCCTCTCTCACTAGCAATATTCTCCCAACCTTTTTTACATTACACCAAAATTATTCAGGAGATACAAAAATTAGTGGTGTGTAACAACAATGATTATATCATAGTAAATAATATGATGTGAAAAATGTCAGCACACAATAAAAAACCAAACAAAAAAAGGAAATGAATCTATACTTTTATGTTGGGGCTTCATCTCAGATAAAATAATAGATTTAGAGTGTATATACATTATATACAACTAATAAAAGATAGACACATATTAATTGGTGTCATTTCATAAGCTTCGAGTGCTTAGCATTTGAACTATATTTTAATTAACATGTTTATTAATATATTACTTCAAGTTTAAACTTAGTTACCACAACATACACAATTTTTATCACTCTAAACAAAAGGACCAAGCTCTATGCTCGATATTTGTCTTACTTGTTTATTCTAAGGAATAAGAAACTCGAAATATATTGCCACACTCACAAAAGTACAACACTAATCATTATCTTGAGATAGTTCTATAAATTTACTTACTTCACCATATCCCTATCCTGAGCCAGTAAACCAGTCTACCTAATTACACACTATCCTTATTTTGAACTGGTAGGAATAGCTACTGGTTATTTAGTTCATCATTCTGTCTTACACTCTTCATTCATTATATTAGTCTCATTTTGGATAAAATGTTTTCATAATTACTTTATGTGCTAACAACCATACATTTAATCTCGTCATGTAAGTTACAGGATCAATTTTCAAAACCATAAAGAACAACTGGTGAAACTATCATTTTGTATATTCTAAGAGGTACATTTCCTGACGACAGAAGAGATGTCAGAAACTTACTGAACGAGGGAGAGAACACGTTTACCGACTTTATATTTTCTTACTTTCCACTTTAAAATAGTTATTAGTAGTTAAACTTTGTTCCAAAATATTGAATCTCATATACAGGCCTAGATATTTGATTAAATTTACGATTTTCTAAATTATATTCAGCTATAAAATATATTCTTTGCTTTCAGCATAATTATTACATTATTTTATCCAAAGCTTGAAATTATGTCCACTGAAGGATATTATTTACTTTTATTAGTATTATGTTTTCCGGCTTACAAAATGTCTGTTGTCTTTAACAAATGGAGTCCTCCGGCAGATTCTAATAGAAGCTTCTTTATTTAGATCCGAAAACTTAACCTTCTATACTTGATTGAGATCATCAATCAGTAACATTGGAGGATTTTATGTTCCTCTTCATAGGAAATTTTAGTCCATCTTATAATAGGAATAGCTTTAAAACTTAAAACTCTTTATATCTATTGTGTTGTAGTATTGCTGGACATTACATTATAGACATTCCATCGGTCCATTTTTACTCGGGCTCCAAACACGCAGTTACCGTGCTGACTGAAGGTCTTCGTAGAGAACTGGTGGCACTCAACTCTCACATCAGAGTCACGGTGAGTTCTATAAGAGACTGACTGAAGGTCTTCGTAGAGTACTGGTGGCACTCCACTCTCACATCAGAGTCACGTTGAGTTCTATAAGAGACTGACTGAAGGTCTGTGTAGAGAACTGGTCCAAATCAACTCTCACATCAGAGTCACGGTGAGTTCTATAAGAGACTGACTGAAGGTCTGTGTAGAGAACTGGTCCAAATCAACTCTCACATCAGAGTCACGGTGAGTTCTATAAGAAACTGACTGAAGGTCTGTGTAGAGAACTGGTTCAACTCAACTCTCACATCAGAATCACGGTGAGTTCTATAAGAGACTGACTGAAGGTCTGTGTATAGAACTGGTACAACTCAACTCTCACATCAGAGTCACGGTTAGTTCTATAAGTGACTGACTGAAGGTATGTGTAGAGAACTGGCCCAACTCAACTCTCACATCAGAGTCACGGTGAGTTCTATAAGTGACTGACTGAAGGTATGTGTAGAGAACTGGCCCAACTCAACTCTCACATCATAGACACGGTGAATGAAACTTATAGGTAGCAGTTTGGATTTTAAAATGCTCACCTCTATGTTGGGAAAAGTAATATAATATATCATAACTATTTTGTTAGTGATCAGAGCTACGTTAAGTATCTTACTTAAAATAAATAAAAAATTAATTCAATTAACTTATTTATTTGTTAGTCAAAAACTATTTAATTACCAAGAACTGGTCATTGTATCATTTGAAAACACATTTTAATTTCAATAACTTTTTGGATTATAAATTAAGGGAAATGTAATTTGCACTTTATTTATGTTGATATGTCCACAGAGTATAAGTCCTGGAGTTGTTGATACCGAGATATTTGAGGTAATAAACCCCGTGAATGGAAAAGAAAAAAAAGAGCAATTGCTTCAAAACAATCCATTTTTGAATTCAAAAGATATCTCTGATGCTGTGCTTTATACACTTGGAACTCCTCCTCATGTTCAGGTAATTGGCCCAACATTAATCATAATACAATTATATCTTCGTTGTTGTAATTCTTAGTAAAATGTAATTAATATTTAAAGGAAAGTGTGTGTCATCAAGAGATAATTATTGTGTGTTCTAATAATCTAGTCAGATTTTTACGATCCACATTAGTTAACATATCAATATATCAAGATTCAAATAAAACATTAAATCCACGTTAGTACTTTTGCAATTAAAAAATGAAAAGTCTATTTAAGAAAAATATCAGGTCCAAATTATTTGGTCAGCCGTGAACCATAGTCTCCAGGAACTAATTAAGGAATGTTGTTTGCTCGCCTAGATCTGTATACCTTGATTTGTATAAAACTATTTATTAATGAATCAAATAGCCAAAGCTATAAATTATGATTGAGTGAGGATTACTACATTTAGACATCATATTCGGAAATTGAAAAATGACACCTGGACACAGGAATTGAACCTGGAAACTTTGGCTTAGTACGCCAATGCTCTAACCATTGATCTAACCAGGAATAGTTCTCTGCCTAGGGTCATTTTTCACTCATAGTTTAAGGCAGAGTCTATGATGGACGTGTGGAAATCATTGGCTACAAATGTGTGATTTTATTAATATCACGATCTATCAGATAACGGAGCCACCTTCGACTCAGTAGTTGGCTTATTGCTGCCATTTGTACAATTATTATAATTGTAAGGGATTGTATATAATGGTTCACTTAACGCTACAGAAGATAACAACTGAATGTAGATAAAATTGCTTCTAGCTACATTTTAGAAAACTTTTTTTTAAATTTGAAAGTAAATAGTTATATAGTATATACTAGCTAAAAAAGTCTTTAAATATAATTATTTATTTTTAAAATGTTTGTTAGTAGATAGTGGGGAAATAATATAATATAAGATCAGCCATTTAAAAGATAATTAACTAAATCATAAAACAAATTAAAAAATAAAGGTTAACCAGACAATATGGTAAGTATTGACAAATGTTATATAGTATAGATTGTAAATGTTATGTTTAAAAGGTTTCATTCTTGTTTTACTTAAGTTTTAGATACTGTTAAAAGAAAAAAGAATATAAAACACTTTAATAATATTCATTAATACATAGGAAGAGTATTTGATATTTGAAAATGTTCTTTATATTCAAGTTTAATGCGTTGTATATTTTAAATTATAAAATATATATTCATATCTCTCACGTCATTTAAAATTAAATAAATGATACTTAATAATAATATTTAGCACCACGGCTTAGTACCAGTTAGTGTTTGTTATACGCTTAGGTATGAAATAAATAATAATAATAAGATGAAATATTAATTTTGTCTCATTGAATAATTATTTTTAAAATATGTAAAGTATTAGCAAATAGGTTATTAGATATTATTTTATTTTAAAACAATATAAATATTTTTTTAAGAGACGATTAAAATATTATGAAAATATTTAAAATAAAAATTATAAAATATACAAGATATTCTTCATGTTATTTTTCAAAAGATACGTTTGGGGTTCACGTAAATAATTAGAGAATTACAAACCACATTATTCAAATGCTATCTTATATTTCACTTAAAAAAATATTTCCATGCAATTCATTATTTTATTTTGTTTATGTCTGATTCCAGGTTCATGAAATTATAATTAGACCTGTTGGGGAAAAGTTCTAATTCAATATTATTGGTGATAAAATACTTATTAAATAATGCATGATATATAATATACAATAATTAATTCAGAATTGAAATGTATTTTAAAACAAATAAAGATATGGATGATAATTTAACACGTATACATTTTAATACTATCATGTTTAAATTTATAATAAAACTAATATTTAGGCCTGTGAACGCCAGGTTGATCATAATATTAACCAATCTAACAAAAACAAATCTTAAATTGTTAAGTGTTTGGAAGTTTGGGCTTTTTTTATAGAAAAATATATCTATATTAGTTACTACGCAAGAATGAATAAAGTGAGATTGAAATAATTTAGTTATATTCTTATAAAATGAATTATAAAATGTTATAAGCAAAGGCCACGTATGATAATTGACTATATCTGAAAAGGGGTTCGTTTGGATAACCCCAACCATGCCCATGGTTTGATCACGTAATTGATTAGTATTAATTTAGAACGCTATTCTAACTGAGAACTGACTATTTCTCAAAATAAAGAAAAATCCGGGGTCTATAGTTGCCAAAATGATTCTTGGTAAGAAATATACAGTCCTTTCTAGCACCCCGTTTCAAAACTCTCCAAGTATTTCTTTTCTATCTTCCTAAGAGTCCGTTTTCTGCTCCAAACAGGGCGATGTTCCAAATGTAGCATTTCGTTAGTTTCTTCCCCAAACTCAACTTGCTAGTCAGTAGTAACCTATTCTTGTTGAACGCTTCTTTGGCAATTGCGATCCTTGAACTGGTTTCCTTTGGTACGATAGGCATCCATTGTCAGTACACTTCCCCGATACTTGAACTACTCTATGTTTCCCAATTAATGGTTTTCAATTTTAATTTTCAGTGAATCTTAAATTTTTAAAAATTACCATCACTTTTGACTTAACTCACTTCATAAGCATGCACGATCAAATATCCCTTGACCAAAAAATAAACAAAGAGAGTAATGGTAAAAACATTGCGAATTACAATTAAATACAAGGATAGGTTTTATAGCTACAATCTATGTCACCAGTAACGTTGCCTTGGCGACAAAGTGAAAATGTTTCGGTGAGTTAAATATTTAAATTTAAAGATACTCGTGTGTGCTTTTATGTGTTAGTAAAAAATAATTTCTGTTTGAATTGAAAAATAAAAATATTTAACATACATAAATTATAAATGATATTTATAAATAATAATTGTTGATACAAACTGTATATATCAAACTCAGCAATTTTCCGTTGTCATCTTCTAGATGGGGAGACGTGTAAGCTAAAATCCATAGCAAAGGTCAGAATTTTTAGTAGTAATTAGTTGCTATTTAAGTAATAATTCTAGGGTATTATGTTCACTTGAAATAGCTATATTTGAGTTCAGAAAATTTGATTTTATTAGTGTGAATAGATGCAGCGAAGACGCATCACAACCAGATTAGAAAAAATATATAATTTACTACTACGTCTTACTACCCGTTATATGCTTATGTACTAATTACTTTAGAGGCTTCAGGGATTAGTAAGGATATATTTATATAAAGTGTATTCGCATTTTCATGGAAATAAAGTGTAAAACCATTCTGGGAAATTCACAGTTGTACACCTAACCAAGATTTGAACCTCAATCTCTTTCTCAGTCATCGGCAGTCTAGTCTACTGGGAGAATAGCGCGTTACATGCGGCGGAAGAAAAAACGTGAAAATATGATTAAATTCAATAAACGATCAACATTTACTTATTGTCGATAGGATTTTTAATTCTTTGGTGAAAAGTACTAAAATGATTATAAACACTTCAGAATGAGTTCGCCATGGTTTTATCGGTTTTATTGAAACTTAAGTGTCTTCTTAATTACTTTTAACTACACTTTTAAAAAAAATTAGTAAAAGTGTATAATGTTTGCAATCCATGAAATGCATTCAGAGTCTTCCTCTCCAAAATGTCCATCCATTCAGATAACTAAATTAAATAACAATAACTATAAATTAATACATATAATTCACAAAACTAAATTTAATTGCTCCTAATATTTAATATGAATAGAACACAGTTATTTTTCATCATAGCAATCAAATGTTAATCAAACTCTAAAATACATCAACATAGCTGACCTTAGACAATTTTGGTTGAGTTAACTGGTCGGGGTTTTTAAATTGTCCCCATTTTGTTTAGAGAAACGCTTCGGAATGAAAATTATAACCTATCATTCCCAATGTAACCGGCCTTATGGTGTAGTGATCAATGCACCTGGCTACGAACCTAGCGGTCCCGGATTCGATTCCCGGATAGTTTCTTGATTATTTATCCCGAAAAGGAGGATGATCCATACGATGCCAAGGTTTGGTTAGTTAGGCTTAAGTTAGTTTAAGACTCAATCCTGGTACCACAACTTCATGATAACTACCATCACTCATTGCGGTAACGACGTGTATACAACCTTCTCTGGTGCAACCTGGGCAACGTTCTATGCCACAAGAGCAGCTGATAGTCTACAGATAAGGCGACCAAACCTGGTTATCATGTTTCTCCTGGTCATATATGCCATACGGCAAAAAAAAGTTACAATGTTGCAAGAAGCTCTTCTATTATTAAACAATTAGATATAAAATGTTAAAACCCTTAATCATTATTATAGCAATCACATTAAACAAATAAACCCTTAACGAAAACACCAATGATTAAATAATTCACCTGCTATACGAGCATGCACAGTTGGGACGATATCTGACGGTGTTAACTACAACTTCCCTAAAGATGGTGATTCCTGCAAGTTGTTTGAAAGTAGACCAGAAAAATTAGGTATACTTACAAGGTAAGTAAAGCAATAATATATAAATGACCCATCTTCTATATTATTCTAATAGCGAAGATTTACAGTACCTATATTTTGTCAACCGTTGCTGAATACAATTAGCAGTTATTATCATTGTGAAGCTAAGTTTCGCCAAAGAAGACCTAATTTTACCATAAATATTCTTCAAATACTACGTTGGTTTTTTTTAGGAATTATAGAGCGTTGTGTAAAATCAGACACGTTCTTTCATTTTTATAATAATATCATTGACCATCAGTGTTCTTAAGATATAGTTTCGTTAGAAAGTTTATTCAAAAACCCCATTGTTTATTATTGACTACACTGGTCAACAAAGATTTGGTCGCAGGGCAAATAAAGAGTGATATGTATTTAATGTTTCCACTGATTCCAAAACTGGTCTCAGAAATGTCCTATCACTTATATCTACAAAGTTATTCCTATTTTAAGATTGTAGAATGCATAAAGAAACTCTCTTTCCCAACCGGAATGGCTAGAAATCGCAGTTAAGTTGACGTAACCCCCCCCCCCTCGTTACCACTTTATGTAAAACCTTTTAAACCTCTCTTTACACTACCAAGCTTTTCAAAGCCATGTTATTGACCTACTTTGGACATGATGAGTCAGATTTTTACTTGCTTATTGTCTAAGTCGGTTCACCCCTCCTGAAAAGTTGGTAGTCAGAGTTTGTGTTGTAAACATCTAAAGCTGTGTGTTTCGTTATCATAAACTGTTATCTATGTAGTTCACTGTAATATTTATGGTGTATATGTAGCTCAAAATACATTTTATAATGTTTACAATACCAAATGGCACAATGCCTAGAAATTGTGTCAATCATCCGGAATCTTCTTTGCTACATTTGTGGTGAGGTAGCATTTTAAAATTGCAAACGTGGTTTTACTATACTCATTAAGAAGTGCTATAAGTTTACTTTGGACACAAAATTGTTGACAATTTTTTGTTGTTGTGTCATTTGAGTCAAACTTTTCACGGGGAGTCAAAAGGTTCTCGGCACATAAATTTTGCTGTTCCAAATGATATGGTGGAAACAAAAAGATCGCCATACAAATTGTTACTTTTGTCTTACAAACATGTCAGGCATTAGTTCTAAACCAAAACACACTGTGACATACCCTAATTTTCCATCTTCCACGAGGCCTGTACCACATAGTGAACAATTTCCTGTGCCAAAGCCTCAAGAAAATGCCATACTAGGTGTTGATAAACAAGAGGAAGAGCCTGTAGAGCATAGTGATGATGTAAGGCTTTTTTCCAACTTCTGAAAATTCCTGTTGATCTTATGAACCAGATTTATTCGCTTGCAAGGTGATCTCAATGATCTTGTCCGAGATTTGAATCAATCTAAAAGGCAAGCTGAATCATTAGGGTCCATTGATTGAAAGGCTAGAATATCCTCTACAGAGAAACAAAAGTATGTGTTTATAGAGAAAGAAATAGTGACTTTACGGATTTATTTTCCCTTGAAGAAGGACTTGTTTTTTGCAATTATGTTTGTTCCGTTATGGAAGAACTTTGTCACCAGTGCAAGAGGAGTGTCTTTTATTTATAGATTCTTCTAAAGTTAGCTTAAGAGCTGTGCTTCTTTACAATGGAAATGAGATCCCATCAGTATCACTAGCTAATGCTTCCAATACGAAAGAAACCTATGCGAGCATGAAATTTTTACTGTAGAAACTCAAGAATAAAGAATAAAAATTAAATGTATGTGGTAACTTAAAAGTCATTGCTCTATCGCTTGGACTTAAACTGGGTTTTAAGAAGTACTGCCATTTTATTTGTGAGTGAGATAGCAGAGACTGGAGAAATCAATACACCCATAAACAGTGGCCAAAGTGAACGTCACTAAGCCCAGGAAATGAGAATGTTGTCAATGCACCACTTGTTGATCCATAAAAGTTGTAACCACCTCCATTACGTATAAAGATTAGTCTTATGAAGAACTTTGTTAGAGCAATGGATATAAGTAACGTGAATTTACATACTTAAGAAAAAAAATCCCAAGGATCAGTGATGCAAAGATCAAAGAGGGAATCTTTGTAGGATCTCAAATAAGATAACTGATTAAATATTTAAACCTCAATGGTCATTTGAACGAAGCTGGGGATTTTGTATTAAAGGATTTCAAGGGTATTTACTTGAACTTTTTAGCGAAAAATAAGGTAGACGGCTATAAAGGAATCGTGGATGATCTCTTAAATTTTTACAAGACCTCGGGATGAAGCATGTCTTTGAGAATCCATTTCTTGGATTCACAACTGGATTTATTCCTAGCAAATCTTTGAGCAGTCATGGAAAACGATTCCACCAAGATAATTCTGGCAAGAAAAAGCATTACCAGGTCAATTAGAGTACAATTATACTTTCTGAATATCGTTGGCCATGTAAGAGAGATGTTTGTGAGGCAAAATACAGCAGAAATACTAAACTTCTACCTTTTAGGGAAGATAGTCCTTTGCTATGTATGAATTTGATTAAATTGAAAATTGATACGTAGACACCAGAATCGAAACAGGAATCTTTGGCTAAGCGTACTAATTCTCTTCCACTGATCTCCGTAACAATAATAATTAATTCACCTCCTAAGATTCGCCTTTCATATATATTTAATTGTACAGTACTGCTTTCTTTCATATATTATAAATGAACATAATATTGTAAACTATGGTGTCACTCAAAATCCTTACATGAAGAGAAATTCTATAAATATGTTTGAATTCAGCACAAAAAATATTATTAGATTCGCCTATATTAGTTTTTGAGGTAAAAAAAAGTTTTTTTTACAGAAGTGGAGGTAGAATTTTAGCAATATTTGGAGATCACAACTAATTTCTTACAGCCTATTCTGTAACAAGTTATTGACTGCATCAGCGTCATGGTTGACTCATCACATACTAAAAGTTTGGCCTATAATGAAAGTTGCAACATTTAATGTTATTCTAATGAAAGTTTTGGTTCTGCGTTCAGTGTCAAACAATGAATACTTCAATATTTATCTTCCTTGTTTATGTCAGACATATATATGGATTTACCCGGAAGTGATGTCTTGATTTACTCTAGTTAAAATCTTCCAACGTTCTTCCTTGTAGGTACATTAAGTTGTGTATATCTCGTAGAGCCATATTTACACAATCAAAACATCAAGCAGTAGTCTTATCACGTTTCCTGTCAAAGTACTCTGTGAGGATATCAAAGAATGTTTCTCACAGCTTTTTAGGCCTATCTGATAAACCAAATAAACAATTGAAGGCAAAGACCAAACTGAGAGGATATGGCATTTTCACTAAAACAACTTATTTTGTTAAATGTATCCTCCTAAACACTTTAAACTTCAAGATACCTTTAAATTAGGGGTTGTCATTTATATGTTTGAACACAGATGTATGTAAACGTAGGCTCAAATTAAATAATAATTTCTACTGTTACGAGCTTAATTTTTAATTTCCAAAGATGATACATACAATAAACCTCTAAATTTGTCAATGCAGTTGCCAAATCAACAATAATAATAGTTACAGAATATATTTCAATCTTAGAGCTGAAAAAAAAGGGTATTTTGTGTTGGTTGCTCATATTAGTAGTAAAATATAAGCGTATTTATTTAATTAATTAAACACACACATACTTAAATTTTTTAAATGTCCAAGTGGAGGTTGGATAAATTTAGTATTTCAAAATTTCCTAAATCTATGTAAAAAGCTACTTCTCATTATGATGGAAGATAAAAAAAAATTCAGAAATTTGAATGTACTACCCCAGCAAGTTAAAAAAGCATGAAAACTCTTTAATTTTATAATTAGAATTTACAAATATTAGGATGTGGGGGGGCTTTAATTTCAAAAACTAATACAAAAATTAATTGTAGGTGTAGTAGAACAAAAGAATATATGTAACTATGTAAAATATAAAGATAACCCCAGAAAATAATAAAATAATGAAAATTTCAAAATTTTAAATTGGATCGAATAAATAGAGGGCTAAACATTCTACAGGCAATTAGAAATATATATATATAATTTTTTGGGATAATTTTTTTTATACATATATATAATTTTTTGTGGTAAAAAATAAATTTTGCAGTTGTAGGGACCAACCAACCTCTTTTTAACAACCTATTAATCATGTAATGCTTTGTTAAAGTGTGGTGCTCTTTTTTCCAATACTATGTTTTAGTAACTATGTGTATAGTACATTTTCACTTATAATCGCTCCTAGGAAAATATTGCATTTTTTTATGGACTGCGTTCGTTTTTGCACTCAGCATATGGGCTGATTAATGTTTAGTTTCAAATATGTTTTAAAAAATGTATTGATTGACATGTTTGTTTTAGGATTATCGTGGTACTGAAAGAAATTATACAAATAATTCAGCCGGATATTTAACATCCTAATTCAATATAGTTTTGAAATCTTTTTGTTCGCGTGAATTAGTCGAACACTTTCATACATCCTAGAAATCTAAAATTTGGCATGCGGATGGTTCTTAATATAATGTCCAAAATAAAGTTTAAAAAAATTACTTTGGCGGATTCAAATTAATGGATTTAATCAGGTCAGAAAGGATTAAAGAGAATTATTAATTTTCTAAACTGTAAACTGTTACATTAATAAGTAACTTTAATTTATTTCAACTTTTTACTAACCGATCAGGGATGCTCTTAACAAACGTGGGGTACTGGGCCAATTTCGTTATGGGAGCTCTAAGTCACCTGCCTCACCAACCCTCCCCCCTACCCCCCCCCCCCAAAAAAAATTGTAAAACAATTAATTTTGATTTTTTGAGCTTATATAGTATTTTCAACCCGTATGAGCTATCAGGAAATTCCCTAAAAGGTAAATGTATCTAATTGTGTTTATAAATATAGGGGTGTATTTCTCCCTAACCCTTTGTTCGATTTTCTTCTCCAATGAATTTATCTGTATAAAGCTTCAAAGAACATCTGTGCAAATTTTAATTAAATCAGTTAATGCATTAAAAAGCTATCGTAATGTAATATAATTATCCACCACAGGCATGGAGACCAATGCAAATCGGTGGAATTAAAATGGAGAACTCCGTTCCCTCATTCAATAAATCAAACCACAGGCTATGTTTATATATTTTTTCAAACTTGACAATATTTGCTAGATCATCTATAAGGGAAGCCTACTTACTATACAAGCGTGCAATTAAAAATTTCCCAACTCAAATTGTATTGTTATTTTTTTCCTTTGTCGCCTAGGCAAGGGGCCCACCAAATCGAGGAGCCCTGTGCAGTTGCATTTTTCGTACATCCCTAAAGGCATTCCAAGTTCTTTAACACAATTTTTAAAACAATAAATAATTATTATTTAAAGATAATCTAAAATTTGGCTACTTTTCTCTGTGAAACATCCGTGATCTTTTCTTATAACATTTTATAATTCATATAATAAAAATAGAATTAAATTAATTCAATCTTACTTTATTCATTATAACATAATAACTAAAAGAAATATAATACTACTTTTCTAAAAAAAAACGGACTTCCAAATTAGCCTTTGTTAGATTGATCACTACTATAATCAACCTGTCATTGACAAGCCTAATTACTAGTTTTTATATATTTATACAAACACATATATTGAGGGTAATAAAATACACAAACTTTCATTTATCTTAAAAAACTTTATTTATTTGAAAATACATTTCAATTTTGAATTAAAGTCTGTTATATTAAATATCAATCTTCATTTAATAAGAATTTTATCATCAATTATATTGGAATTAGAACTTTTCCCCAACGGGTTTTATTATAATTTCATGCACCTGGAATCATACATAAAAACAATTAAAATAATAAATTGAATAATAACATTATTGAGATAAACATAAAAGAAAATTGGAACGATGTGGTTTGAAAACTCTTTAATTAATTTCCCGACCTACAAACATTCCATTAGAGATATATAATTAATATCTCAGGCCTGCTTCTACAGCAAAATATAAAAATAGTATTATTATTATTATTATTATTATTATTATTATTATTATTATTAGCACCGCGTCTTACTACCCGTTCGGGTTATACGCACTTACGCTTATGTGTAATGGTAGGGTGATTGTGAAATGAAATAGAGGACCTACAGTTTAACGTGGGATCCGAACCACGGTGGAGGCCTGGCATTCCCCACATTCACAAGATGTCTTGTCAGAGGTGAAGGAAGGGTTTGGTAATCATATAAATCTGTGCCGGACCGAGGATTGAATTATAAAAATAATACTTGAAAAAATGTGTAATTTATTAGATTATAAAAAGAATATAGTCAAAAACTATAGTAGATTATTCTTAAACTAACCACCTTAGCTACAAAGTAGTAATTTACTGAAATAATAATAGATAATACTTTGGAGTTAAATTAAAATCATCATTATTATTATTGCTAATTGTCATTCTTTAAATACTTATGTTTTTATTACTCCCAAGTTATTTATTTATTATTGTTATTATCTATCATCAATAATTATGTACAAATTTTTGTTGTTATTATTATTGATCAATATGTATTATTATTTAATTTATCTCTTTACTATAGGTATTGTATGATACTTTAGTACTTTTCAGTGCTGGCCTGTCATAGGTCTCACGCTGTTAGACAGTACTATTGTAAAAGAAATTGAAATTTGTACCATTATCTTTATTATTATTATAATTATATTATTATCATCATTATAACTTGTTTTAGTTCTAAATATGCATTTTAATGTAAATAATTTTAAAATAATTTGAACAGTAACTGTTAACATCGCTTACATGTCAATCTTATTTTATAACATATATTTATATCAAGTTTCAATTGTAACTTTTAAGAGTAATATTCAGATACCTCACATTGTGATTTGCTCTTTTTTTCTTTTTTTTTAACATATTTTCATAATATTTCTATTATTTGTTTCATAGAAAATATTTAAATTGTTTTGACACAAATAAAATCTCCTTTAATACTTGATTACCGTAATATAATGTTTAGATTATTCGATAAAAAATGTCAAACTTCATCTTATTCTCATTTATTTAATTTTTACTGATATGTGATTAGCCATTATATATTTTAAAATCTTTCGAGCATAAAATATAAACATAAATTTTCAAACATCAAATAATCTAACTATATTTTTGATTATATTAAAAGTATTTTATATTATTTTAACTGTACCTAATATTTTAATAAAACATAAATAATGAACCTTTATCAGACAATTTTCAATGTATATTATATAACATATTATCATTAACATATCACCTGATTATTCTTTAATGTTCTTATATTTTCACAATCAATAAATTACCAATTTCCTTTGAAAAAATATCTCATATAACGCTATTTACTTACAAACATTTTTATAATACTATCTAAAACGTTTTTATCTATAAGCCAGTTTATTTACTCCCGCTGTTATCTTCCGTAACATTAAGTGAAACACAAATAAATAGTTTTATACGACTGAAGATAAGCATGCGATTAACATTCCTGACTTTTTTTTAATGAAAATATTGGTTATATATTGACCAGATAATTTGGAATTAATTTTGTATAGGTACAGTAACCTCTTGGCTTCTTTAGTGCTGACTGACAGCTCACAGCTGACTTCTGACATTCAAGATTTAGGTATATACCTATATTTTGACTGTCATAAGTGACAGCTGCTAAACACAGGTTTTTGTAGATCATATGGTTCGGCGTAGGGATACGTAATCTGGTCTGTTAACTTTTCAAAGCCGTCAGCTTTCAGATGTGAGCTGTCCGTAAGTACCAAAGAAGTCATGGGGCTACTTTATATCAGCTAATATGGGTCGAGGATACTCGCCTGACTATTATAATACAAACTAAATAACTATCAGTCGCTACACAATTCATTAAAAAATGTAATTACACTTTATTTTATATTAAATGCAAATTAAGTTGAACTAATTATTATTGGTGCAATTACCTGAACATGAGGAGGAGTTCCAAGTGTATAAAGCACAGCATCAGCGATATCTTTTGAATTCAAAATTGGAATGTTTCCAATCATCATTTGCTCTTTCATTTTTTCCCCCCTTACGGGGTCTATTGCCTCCATTATCTCGGTATTTACAGCTCCAGGACTTATGCTCTGTGGAATATTGACACATATAAACTGCAATTTACACTTTCTTTATTTTACGATCCAGAATGTTGTTTGAATTAAAATGTATTTTCAAAACCTATATTGACTCATGTATAATATATAAATATTCTCCGACCAACATACAGTTTGATTGTATATTGTATATAGAACATAGTTATAGTAAACAAATTATAACAAATTAATTTTCCCCCTATAGAGGTGAATATTAAAATACGTATAGCACTACTTATGTATAACTCACCGTGACTCTGATGTGAGAGTTGAGTTGGACCAGTTCTCTACACAGACCCTCAGTCAGTCTCTTATAG
>CABFVX010002665.1:9157-99418 GCA_902151425.1 Timema shepardi | reverse complement strand
GTATAGGAGGGGGGGGGGACATCATTGTTTCAATTCTGTGAGTCTATTATGGTGCAAGAGATTTTATTACGTTCCTCTAAAGAAAATCACGTCACAAACCAAACACAAATTGTTATAGTGTGTGTGTGTGTGCAGTGGGCCCCCTTTGGGAACCTATCAGCCCATTCTGGTCGGCGATTACCAACTAGCTGATCTGGCCAGGCTGACGCTAGAGGAAAGCATTATTTTAAAGTAAAAATTTTAGCAAAATTCACAGACCTACGTTAGTCGTTCATGAACTTTATGCTCTGCGTGTTTTGCATTGCAAAAAAAACTTGTAAATATTTTAAATTTTATTTTGGCTATAAATTTGTATACTGTGTGGATAATTAATGATTTTTTAAATGTGTCCAAACTATCCCCTTGTTATGTCCAATGTAGCTTCATGTATGGGTATAGATTGGACAGTTTGCACCTCTGAGCTTATTTGTATCAATATAGTAGTAGGGAATTTGAGGAAAGTTTCTCAGGCTCAAATGAATAGCACAGGGTCTGAGCTATCGAATGGTGCCAAGTTTATACTAATAAGGCACTTACAGAGTCTGTTAAAAATTCTGAACTAAAAATTGTCCAATGTGTCCACGGTCTCCCTATCCCTTTACTTGCGTGCTTACAAAAGCCACATTCCTTGCGAGACATTCACTACACCTAAGTTGAAAGGGGCTATAGGGGGAGGGGAGAGCAATTTTTAGAGTTAAAAGTATGCCTTTACTTGTGTTGTAATAAAATTCATATTCCTGGTGAGTCACTCACAATACCTATGCTGGAAAGGGCTGAGGGTGTAAGGGCAAGCTATTGCTTTTATTAAAGAAGGTGTTTTTATTCCAACCTTAAGTAGAACACAAGATTTTAGTTGTCAAAAGCTTTTCAATGCATAGTTTATAAGGTGTGTGTTATATTTATTAGTTTGCAATCATTTTGTGTGTATTTAGAATGCCTAAAATCAAACCAATGAAGTGAGTCATTTGATGCAATTTTGTTATTGAATTTGGAGAAAATATTGTTTACACAGATGGTGAAATACTTTTCTGTAAAATATATTAAGTGAAAGTGGCTGGCATCAGATAAAATATTTAAACATTCAACAGCATATCAGTCACAACAAACATGTCCATGGTATCCAGAATATCGATAAAGAGAAAACTTCTCAACTATTGCTTGCACAAAATGAATCCACGAATCAAGAAAAATCCTCAGCATTTTATAAAAATTTGTGCGACGTTCTGGTTTCTGCAAACATCCCTCTTTGGAAACTGAGCCATGTTAAACTAAAGGATTTCCTGGGACAGTGTATGGGTCATTCTATTCTAGATGAGTCCACACTGAGGAAATACTATTTTCCACAGTGCTGCTACAAAGTAATGAGGAAAATAAATAAACAAAGCTACGGAAAGAAGATTTTCATCTCCATTGATGGAACCAGTGATATATAGGGACGCTAAATCGCCAATGTAGTCTTAGGAACCCTGAAATTGACAAATCAGGGGAGATATTTTTGCTCAATACTGAAATGTTGGTGTCCTTAAACCATTCAACAGTATGTAAACTCTTCAGCAAATCTATGGTTTTGCTATGGTTGAACGGTGTTCAACATGACGATGTTCTGCTCTTCGTGACCAACATGGTGCCATACATTGTTAAAGCAGGCAAAGCAATTAAATCATTCTATTTGAGAATGATACATGTGACTTGTCTCGCTGACACTTTTCATAGAGTAGCGGAGGAAGGGAGAGCTAACTTTCCCCAAGTTGACATCCTAGCGTCACACACAAAAAAGGTATTTGTCAAGGCTCCATTGCATAGGCAACTCTTCAAATCACTAGTTCTTGATGTTTCCACCGCAGCCTATTATCACGCTGTGGGCCACTTGGCTTGATTCTTGTGTATACTATTGTGACAAAGTGTAAAGTTTGTAGTAGATTCTCTTGATGCCAATCATTACACATCTTCAGGAGAGAGATGTGAGCCTCAAAAAATTATAACTTTGGTAAAAACAACGGAATGTGAATTGAAAAATGTGTCGGGTGAATTGGAGAACTAGTGTGAGAAAACAAAAGGTGTGCTTGAAAGAAACTCAGGCTACAAAACTTTCCGCTCCATCTCTTGAGTGCTAACAGGAAAAGATGTTAGCACTGCTGACATTGAAGAAGAACTAACATCTAGTGATTTTGTGTGGATAAAGTTTGCTTCGATCACTTCTGTAGAAGTAGAAAGGAGGTTATCAATATACAAGAATGTGTTGGCTGACAATACATGTTAACTTTTCTTCAAGAATGTGCGCATGTTCACAATCACCTAATTCAACGCAGATTGAAGTAAGAATTTAAAACTTTTATTCCCATTGAAAAATATTTTCTCCGAAAATGTCACATTTGATAAATCACGTGACTAACTAACGATAATACATTGTTTATTTAAGAATTGTTGCTCCTCAAATTAAGAAACGTGCTAGTAATCCAGCACACATTGCTTTAGTTTGTAAAGAGGATCAAATGTAGGGAAGGAAAAAAGATAGGGTTAAAATATGTGTGCCAAGTGTATTATTGTTTGGATATAAATAATTTTAGTATGCAATTTTTAAATAACTAATTAAATTTTTAAAAACATTTTCAGTTTATTTCGTGTTATATTATACTTTTATAATGTAAATCTTGTAATAAATACATATGGAATTTTGTTCAAATTTTTTGTCATTATTTGCAAATTTAAAGTCATTATTTAGAGTTTTAGCATTATTTTATAGGTGGTTTTTTTTTACAATTCTTAGGTCATCAAAATCAGGGCCCTGGACTTCCCCTATAAAAGGCGGGGTGGTCAAGTCCCTATCCAACCAAAGATTTTGGGGGTGGGGGCGGGTGGAGGGGTGGCTAAACAAATTCATAAACAATAAACGCCTATAGCTGTTTTTGGTGCTTTATCATGGTAACTTAAGGCAAAGCTTTAAATACTCTAAATGCTTTATATTTTTCTAAAATTTAGAAATTTACCTATATCCCTTTTTTTTAAAGCATAAAAATTTGCATTGAACACTTATATGAAGAAAAGGGTTGCCAATCGCCTTGAGGGCGAGGGGAGATCGAGGGAGCAGGGGTTGTTTGTACCCTTAATAGTTGCCCAGCTCTTCTGACGACACTGTATATTGTCAGATTCAGTAAGGAAGAAACTTATTTTATTGTTACAGTCAAGTCATATGATCCGTGGATGTCAATTTCAATAGATACTAGCAATAAAAAAGTTTTTTAAAACTAATAGAGTAAAAATTATCCATTGTAACAACAATAAAATATGTTTGTGTTTGATAAAAAGGTTTTTCCTTCAAAATATGAGTGTAGATTGAATGGATTTGTTAGGCTATTGGAATTTATATTGATAGCTTGGTAATCAAAACCAAGCATATGGGATGAGTATACACTAGTTTACACTACACAGTAAACTGGCAGAACTTTGAAGCTACCCTTCATATTATATTGTATTATATTATATAACATGCAGTTATCTCCAGGTCGCTGTTTATATTTTCTCAAACTGCAAGTTGGGGGTTGATTACTAACCCCCTCCCCCTCTTTAGAGATTCTCCATATAATTCCTCTTTCTTTGCAGACTCATTTGCCAAGTGTATTCAGAACTCCGATTCAAATAGTATCAAGTTGAAAGGTTTTTGTTGTCTCCTGATCTCAAAGACATACTCCGTTCACCATTCTTCCTACACTCCCTAATAGTTCATATTTCTTTTGTCAACATTTTGTCTTATTATATCCAATGTACAGAATCACCAAATATTTGTAAAAATATAACTATAGTGGCAGGGAATAGTTTTACATCATTTCATGTATCTTTATTTTGATATTGTTTAAATTATAAATAATACAAATAATTTCAACTGGTGGTGGTTGGATTTGAACCCCCAGCTATAAGCTATAAGCATGTGTTACTGCATGATACTGCCTCAGATTACCACCCTTGTTTTGTCCTAGGGGTTTTCTCCACTCTTACTTCCTCTCAACTCTCTTCTGCCAGTCGGGACTGCTCCACCCTACTCTACCTAGAGTTGTATCCTCCTCTCAACTCTCTTCTGTCTGTCGGGACTGCTCCACCCTACTCTACCTAGAGTTGTATCTTCCTCTCAACTCTCTTCTGTCCGTCAGGACTGCTCCACCCTACTCTACCTAGAGTTGTATCTTCCTCTCAACTCTCTTCTGCCTGTCGGGACTGCTCCACCCTACTCTACCTAGAGTTGTATCTTATTTTCCTTATTTCACATGTATTTAAGTGTGTATACTTAGACCTAATGCTCAATTAGTCCCCCACCTTAATTTATCTTGGCTGCAGATGTGGAGAGAGCAGTAGAGGATTCGCTCTCACACGCTACTGACATCCTAGCTCTGGCATTCCTGTCACAGTGACCAGTCTCCATGAAGAACTCGTGCACTGAATGTTATATGTTTTGTATTGATAATGTCTGATCCAGAGTGCTGAAGGGGGGAGTAAGCTCCGGACTGAACACTCACATGGACATCTTTGAGCCCTGTTTGTTCCAAGTGAAGGGTCGCCGCTCTCCTGTCACCACACAGCTGACCAACATAAGCTGGGACCATTTCAACAGTGGGGATGTGTTTGTGCTCCTCACCAGAGATGTGGTGTTTCTTTGGGTGGGAAGGATGGCCAACCCTTTAGAAAAACTTCAGGCCACCAAGGTAGCTAGCTACATGATAATAACATGTATTTTTTCATACACTATGTTTTCCACATCTTACAACACGTTTGGGTTAAGTGCGCATGCACTAATTACACTAATGTGCTATAAATGAGCAAGATTGAATCTATAGGAAGAATACTCACAGTTGGAAAATAATTGAGGGATAACTACCCTCAGGACACTCAACCTAGATTAAAACCCTGATCGCCACTTCATTGACTGTAGTCCATTGCAAGAGTAACACCTTGGACCAGTGGTTCTTAACTGCGGGTATCTGTACCGTATGGTGGTATGGGAACCCAACAATGGGGGTATGGGGTCAATAATTGTAAAAAGGTGATCCAATAAAGGATTGTATTCTTTGTAAATATAAGATGTAACAGACACAGCTAAAACATTTAGTAATGAATAAAATGATAAAGTATTAGTAAAAAAGTAGAACACAAATAAAAGAAAAGACACTAACACAGATTTACACACACTTCAATATTTCGATGCTATTAAAGCACCTTCCTCAGGAAGTAGTAGTAATTAGTCTTCCTGAGGAAGGTGCTTTAATAGCATCGAAATATTGAAGTGTGTGTAAATTTGTGTTAGTGTCTTTTCTTTTATTTGTGTTCTACTTTTTTACTAATACTTTATCATTTTATTCATTACTAAATGTTTTTTCTCAATGCACTTTTTTCATACATATTATAGACACAGCTAAAAGTATTCTTCTTCTAATTGAAATGTTAAATTTAAAAAATTTAAACTCAGGCCCATGTGGTAGTCTCCATTTTCAAGGCACATACCTAATATTCTACCTACACCTTTATTATATCACATATGTGCTCTAAAATAATTATTCCCTTCTTAGAAAGGATTTGTGTATTTATAGATATTGAACTATAAAATATAAACTTTATTAATGCTAATTCGTTCACACCCAAAAATTTCAAGATTTAAAAGTAAAAAAAAACAACTAATAGATGCAAATTTAATCAAGAAAGCCCACCTAGGGAAAGAGAAAAAATGTGGGAATAATTCACTGCACAAAGGTGACATCTTCTTTCTTCCTTATCTCTTCTATAATAGAAGTAGTCACACAAATTTTAACACAATTTTAGTTCTATTTCAGCATTGTTGCCTTTATCAAACAAACCAAAAAAGAATTGTATAAAGTGTATTTTCTCTTCCCTCTTTTTTATTTGATAAAGTCAACAATACCAAAATATATCAACTATGATTGTATTTAAATGTGTACGTGTGACTATTTTTACTATACAAGATAGAATAAAGGTAGCTGTCACATTTGTGCATTGAATTCTTCCCACATGTTTTTTTCCTTCCATAGGTAAATTTTCATCATTAAATTTGCAATGATTAGTTATTATTTCTTTATTTTATCAATTTATATTATTACCAGTTGTTTAACTTGTTCTTCACATGAGTAAGCGGTTAAGCCACACCAAAACTATCTCAAATTAGGACATTCATCATCCAGCGACCAACATTTTTAAAGTTCCTCCTTGTACACTCTTGAAATAGCTATGGCAATGCCAAGGCAATTTTTGCAGTCAATAAATTAAAATAGATCTAAATCTTTGAAAAAATTCTTACCTAACACCCAAACTGAGTGTACAAACTAACTCAATGCTTGCCTTAGCACAATAAAGCTTTTTTTCCTATTAGTTTAGCAATTTAGAGGCCACCCTTCCCTTCCTTACCCACCTCATACATTTATTGGACCCCTATTGTTAATTTACACACTTTCCATTTTTTTACCAATTTGCCAAATTAAAATTTGATTCCACACTGATAGGTAGATTTTCGAATAATTTTGGAGGGATTTCAGCTACTCTACCCCACCAAAAAAATAATAGTATCAAATTCAAGCTCTAACATTTCTCAATTTTCAATTTTGAAATTTCATTCATTCAGACATCATTCGGTTATCTGGTAAGGTATATTTACCTATATGCCAATTTAAATTTTATTCCATACCGCCAACCAAAATATCAAGTTTCGAAGCCCATGTGTTGGGGAAATAAAGGTAATGAGTGAATTGGGGAGTCCCTCACCTTTATGCCCCTGTCCACCCTCTAAGGGCCGGTTTTATGACTACCGGATAAAGATTGCTATTGGGAGGTTAAAGTTATCTACCAGATAAAAGTTATCAGCCATTTTAATGTTTTACACATCTTATGAACTGAATTTATCTGCCAGATAAATAGATTTTTATTCAGAACACACAAGGTTGGTACTGTTTTTACTGGTACACGCATGCGTATAAGCCCTGCTGATAGCACTACAACCTAGTGAGTGCTCACAATGCTCAACATTTGTTAATTAATGGCGGGTAAACGAGTGCGAGTAAACAGATGGTGTCACGTGGGCGCAGAAGCTAATATGTCTTGCAATTACTAATTTCGGTGTCTGCCAAAATGCAGGCAATAGTTGGGTACAACGTTTACAAAATTTCATTTATCGTACTCACATTTAAATAATTTGTTCTTATATAAATATAACTCTACAAATAGCATGCCATTTTATATAAAAGTGAATTAAATGTTCTAACTTTATATAGCTAGAGCCCGGGCTTGTTCTTACGTGAACCAAAATGTTAACCTAAAAACAGATTCGGATTGGTGAAACCTCATTAAAAACAACGCGTCACTATAGCAACAACCATTTTAACTTCCAAATAAAAGTTATCGGTACTTAAACCTCCCGATAAAAATATGATGGATAAATACATTTTATCTGGCATATAAATGCTATCTGGCAGTCATAAGATGCACTTTCAACTTATACACCAGATATAAATATTTATCTACCAGATTAATATTTATCCAGGAGTCATAAAACCGACCCTTAGGGTAAGAAATTTGAAATTTGAGTTTTAAATTTCAAGGATTTATGTTCACGGGATCAAAAGATACATTGGCGAATTTTGAAAACTTTCAATCCCTCATTCCCCCTCTTAGAGATCAAATTAAAATGGTTATGACTTATTTGTTATCTGGAGCTGTCCTTCTACCTGCCTGCCTGCCTGCCTGCCTCTTTACAGAACATAGTAGCTATTTTTATAACTGNCACTCTCTCCCACGTGTATCCTGGAGTCCCATCTAAAAATTTAAGGTTTTTGGACTTTAATGATTACCTTCCTGCCAAATTTTAATTTTCTTATTTGTACAAAACTGAGATAAACCTGAGACCATTAGTTATATAAATAGTTATGAACTATGATAATTATATATATATATATATATATGGTTATAACAAAAGATCAAGTTAATATAAGTATGAGTGATGTTCTGTCAGGTTGCGATGAAGCTGCAGGATGAATATAATATTAACTCTATCGTGTTCGTGGATGATGGGTTTGAACATCGACTGCCAGCAACAGAGAAATTAGTCTTCAATCAGCACTTGAACCTTAAGAAAAGGCTGGTGAAAGCAGCTGATGAGGGTAATGTTGACCTTGAAATAGACAAAGCTGCGTTGACTCTTTACCACTGCTCAGATGAAGAAGGGACATACAAGGTCATAGAGGTCAAATCAGGCCCTCTGTACCAATCTGACCTTTCTTCTGAGGTGAGTGTCAATAATAATATATAGGGTGGTAAGGGAAAATTAACTTTGGACCGGATATAGTTGTATCGTGGAATACTTTTATTAAATTAAGTTAGTTTAAATGGAAATCAAACCCGAAATACTTGGCTTCGTGTGCCAAGGCTCTAACCACTGAGCTATTTTAGAGCCATCCGGGTCATTCTTCATTCATAGATTAGGGCGGAATTTCAGATGGACAAGTGGTTTTATCAGCTAACTGAGCTATCGCCAACTCACTACAGTTAAATTTTGTACAGGCGGCAGCATAAACACTGAACTATAATAGTCACTGGTGGTGGCGATTCAATTATAGCTCAGGTTTACATTGAATCCACATGTCTATGCGCGACTTTGCCTTAAATTATGAATGAAGAATGCCCCTGAGCCCAGGGAGATTCCTGAATAATTCAGTGGTATTCTAACCAAAAGGTCCTGATTTAAATTCTCGTTTCCCGGTGTCATTTTTTACCTTATTTAATTGGAATAAATAGGTGGTTTAAGACGGATTTTTGAGCTTTTAAATTTACATTATTTATTTTTAAAAGAAACGACACTTATATAAGAAAGAAGGTACAGAAAAAAATATAGAAAATAACTGTCACATTGATGAATTAATGATCGGGGGCTGGATATTGTGTCTGTTCTAGATTTAAGTCAGTCTTTAAGTTGTGTGCTGATATAATCACTCGGTCTAGAAAGTACACATTCAACACCTTAATTATTTTTTTTTTAAACTAGACAAAATTGCATTCCCTACACTTGCTATGCTACATATTTATCTATTTATTTCACACATAGCCAACTATGTGTGAAATAAACCAGAGGTACAAGAATAAATGAAAGAAAAGTCATACGCATACATTTAGAAAAAAAGGTGATGCGCAATAAAATATATAGTTTTTCTCCTCGTAGGGGTGGATCCAGAGCAGGCAAGGGGGAGGGAGGGGGGGGGCAAGGGACGCGCACCTCCCTCAAGAATTTTTTCAGTTAGTATTAACATTAATGATTATGAAACTAAACCAATTGAATATATCATTTTTGAAAACATTCTAAAGATTGGTAAGTAAGAAGTAATAAAATTGTAGTTAAGACTTCGAAGCGCTTTAAAGTTAAAATTACACTTGTGGTAGGTTGTATAATAAAGCAAGTTAAAAAAGCAAAGACATTTGATAAAATGAGAATTATAATATCAATAGTATTAGAGAATTAATAATTTATCATGTTGTAAACCACTTTCTTATATTTTTATAATTCAATTACTCAATACTTTCAAATATTTACACCTGCCTAATTCGTTCTATGTCTGTTTTAATTTTTATCCAATGTTATTTTCATTAATCTATTACTTTAAATATTGTATATGTGGTTGTATAAATATTTTAGGATGAAGGTTAATATTTGACCTGATGGTATTCTTCAATGACAATTTTAAACTTCTACATGTTATCATATACTTTTTAAACTTATAAAAGCATAGATGGTATGTTTCTCTAATACTATTGATATTATAATTCTCATTTTATCAAATGTTTTTGCTTTGCTAACTTGCTTTATTATACAACCTACCACAAGTGTAATTTTAACTTTGAAGCACTTCTAAGTCAACTACAATTGAATATATGTTATAGTCACTACTAGTTGTACTGTCACATAATATTTCACTAGCCAGTTAAATCTATGTTTCTGTGTTATAGTCACTACTAGTTGTACTGTCACATAATATCTCACTAGCCAGTTAAATCTATGTTTCTATGTTATAGTCACTACTAGTTGTACTGTCACATAATATCTCACTAGCCAGTTGCTTCACTTCAGTTGTCAACTGTCAATAATAATTAATTATTGATTTACATTTTTAATATATAATTTAACTAACAAAATTAATAGAAAACATAAATAAATGATAAATTTACATGCATTGTTGTTTTTTTTAATTTCATAATTAATTTCTTAATTACTGGTACTCTCAAATTTTGAAGGGTTTTTCCATCAGAATTTCTTGAGGGGAACCTTTCCCAGCCAGGTTCCATGAGAGCGTTCCCCTCTCCCCACACTCACGAAAATCCTGCATTGGCTCCCTTGTCCCCCTAACACTTTTTCAATATTGGATATCTTTGAAGTCTATTTAAAAGATGTTTTCAAACATAATCAAAATAATTTTTTATTTGGGGTAGTGATATGATAGAATTGAAACCATCCACCCACCTGTGTGAGTACAGACAGGGTTTAGTCATTGTGACAAACACTGGTGGTAATGTAATTGCTCTAAGCACTTTGTTTCATACAAGGCTCTTCTATTAAGATACAGATACAGCCATCACATCTTTCAATCAAATCAAATGTTGTTGGATAATGACACCCAGACAGGGGTAGCAACGATCCTACGTCACTGACAAATAATATACTCAGACACTCAACCTACAGGTTAAAATTGTTGCATTCCTTTTGGCAGCTTGACTCCTTCAGCACCAGGATCACTGCGTCAAGTCTTATCATTACCTAGCAGTGACACTAGTGAAGCCAAATGTTGAAGGACTCAACTGTAAAAAAGGAACACAGCAAAAAACCCGTAAGGTTGAGAGTCTGTTTCTTGTTTGTCTTCTCGGTTCGATTTCTATCTCTTGTTGTAAATTGAATATTAAATATGACCTAATTCATAGCAGCGCTTATGAATTCAATTTCAGCTATCTTTTCTTTTTATGTTAAGAGTTGGGTCAAATCCCATTTTTATGAAACTCAAATTTCAAATTTTAATCTTAATCTTGGAAAAGTTATTAGCATAATAAGAAATATAAATATAAAATAATAAAATAAAAATAAAAATAGGAACTAAATATTAACATTTTTTGTTGTTATAATGCATTTATTATAACACACATTTATTTTAGTGGTTTTTTTAGCACCGCGTCTTACTACTCCTTCAGGTTATACTCGAGTGGAAAACCATTTAAGAAAAATCACCATCAGTGCACCTAGCCGGGATCAAACCCACGTCTTCAGCAGTCTAGTCCAACACGAGACTAGTATGTTGTACAATGGGGCCACAAAGACAGGTCAGTTTATTGTTAAATTAATGGTCTGGGTGGTAGTTGTTAAGTTTGTACTGTAACCATGTTACAAAAAGAAAACAACAAGCTCAATCAAATGGGAGACACTCACCCTCTGCCCTGTTGAACTTAAACACCGAAGCACATGTGCCGCGACCTCCTCTCCTTAGCACGCAATCCCACGGACTAAATGGAGATATGATCCAACGGTCTTCTCATGAAGGAAGCCCCACCCAGAAACAATTGAGTGATGGCAATTCCACAAGTTTAGTCTTAGTTTCCACCGCCTGAATGGTTCCAGGATTTTCTATGAGTTCCTAGAGTCACCTCAATCCTTCCTGAGCGCTGTTTGTCTCCCCTCTTCCATTCCATTTTCCCCTCCCTTTTTGCCTCTCTCTCTGTGGGCATGTCATATATTCGTGCTGGCCATGTATTGCAATGTTTCTTTGGTGTGGGCACTCATTGTATCACTGGTTTATTAGGTGAGAGCGGCAAATTGAGCTTAGACTTAATTATATTCTACAAAATTCTCTTTCGGCTATATTATGGGGAACCTTTGAAAAATATTATTTTTGGACTTATTAATTTAAATTTCTATTACGGGATGGGTGTTTTGGTATCAGAGTGGTTAATTTTTAATATTTTTCCTACTAGGGGAACTTAACCATTCTCCTAAGCAACGTAACTTCTGTTTCGCCACTTGGCAGCTTGCGTCTATTTGCGCTCTTGCCGTCTGCCTGATTAGCAGTTGATGTTATTTTGAGAATATTTTGAGTATGTTTAACTTTGATAGTTTAAATTTACATATTGTTATGTGGGGACTGAGCACTTAAATGTTCAGATACGTGCTGATAACTTTAACTGTTTCAAACTTATGTTTTGTTTTGGTGATAAAACCAAATAGCTTTGTGTGAGTAAATAATGCCTTTATAGTCTAAATTTACATTTTATCATGTGGTAATCGAGAACTTTAACTGTAAGCAATAGGCTCATAACAATTATTGCTTGGAAATTAATCTTTGATAGTACGAAAGGAAGCTCTTAAACTATTATCATAGTGGTTTGTATCTTTGATAGCTTTGAATTACATTAGATTGCTATGGGAAAGCGGGGAACTTTGGTTCTTTAGATTTATGGCTTATTACTTCATTTCTTTCAACTCCAGTTTGGGCTGAGTACATATATATTTAGTACTGTTCTATTATACTCTGATGTATTGGATATCTCCAAGTATATCATACATTGTGTATCTTAACTTCAATTCTTCAATTACGTTAAAGTATGTATTATTAGCGCATGATGTTGACATTGCATCCTTTGGGACTTTAATTATTGTACAATCGAAAAACTTTAGCCACAAGGAGGTGGATTTATTACATTTGGAAGTTATTACCATTTCTCTAAGAACATTGTGATAGTACAAATGATTGTCACCAGGTGCTTAAAGTTTTAAATAAAGTTTAATTAATATTCAGACTTTTAGTCTTAGCTTGTTGTTTGCTATCCTTTATGGTAGTTATAGTTGTTTCTCACTTTAAACTCAACTTTATGTGCATACTAATTAAATAATATGTTTATATAAAATTCTAGTCATTTGTATTATATAATATATTTAACTACAAATCTTCAACTTGACTTGCTTAGGGCGATACCACGGCATTTGTAATATTTATTGTGTGCCATCTATTTCTAATATGTCAAATAAAACATATACTGTTATTCTCTGGTAAATCCTTGACTGTTATTTCTCACGCTTCCATTCAAAGTTAAGGTAGTTACAGTACTATAGTTATGTGGAGGTTAGACGACCATCAGCAGTTTTAAGGCTCTAAAATAAATTCCAATTCCAAATTTTTTTAAATTACAATTTTTTATTCTCAAATTTGATATTTTCTCAAATATTCGAATCTCAAATATTCTTGAGGATTCAAGGGCCCCATCCCTATTTAAAACCAAAGGTTAGTGATGTATGTGATAAACTAAGTTATTTAGATAAAAGACATTTGTTGCTATGTGTTCTGACAACATTGCACTCCTGCTTGCAACACAATATTTGGTTGTGACAGCATATTCTGTTGCTGTGCGTTCTGACAACATTGCACTCCTGCGTGCAACACAATATTTGGTTGTAACAGCATATTCTGTTGCTGTGTGTTCTGACAACATTGCACTCCTGCTTCCAACACAATATTTGGTTGTGACAGCATATTCTGTTGTTCTGACAACATTGCACTGCTGCTTGAAACACAATATTTGGTTGTAACAGCATATTCTGTTGCTGTGTGTTCTGACAACATTGCACTCCTGCTTGCAACACAATATTTGGTTGTGACAGCATATTCTGCTTCTGTGTGTTCTGACAACATTGCACTTCTGGTTGCAACACAATATTGTCTGACATGTCTGACATTATTTTCCAGGATTCATTCATAATCGACAATGGTGTCGCTGGTATATGGGTGTGGGTGGGCCGGAGAGCTTCACCTAAAGAACGTGTTGAAGCCATGCGCAATGCACATGGATTTGTCACCAAGAAAGGTTATCCGAACAACACCCCTGTCACTAGGGTAGTGGATGGAGGAGAGCCTGTGGAGTTTAAGATCCTCTTTACTTCGTGGAAGGAAAGAAGTTTGATGTCCACTCTACAACCCAAGTCTAACTCAGGTACAATGTATGTTATAGTTATGTAAGCATTTCTTATATTTAAGTTAAATGACTAACCTGACCAGAAACCCTAGCCCTCCAATCAAAATATAACAAATATATGAGCTATATTAGGGTGAGAATTGTATATATTTATTAATAATGTATCTACAACACAGTTAAATAGTGTATTAAAATGCTATCATGAGAAGTTGTGATTCACTAATGATTATACAGTGTTTTACTATAATACTATATACTGCTTTGATTTTTCTTTTATTTCTCCACCTAAAAACAGATTAAAAAGCACTAAAGACTACACCATTTTTCTTTTTATCTTCATGATCTTTAATTCATTAAATATCTGTCCAGAATTTACTTTTTTTCAAATCAAAATCTAATAGACCATTTTTTTTAATGTGGTAAAATAATTTATCAAATCCTTTCTCTGAAAGCCTCAAACAATTCCTTCTTTCTCGAGGCTCTTATGAGCCACTCACTGGCCCAACATGTGGGATTAATGTAACAATATGTTATATAAAAAAACTCCATGGTGTGAGCTAGCAAGGGAAATATACTGGCCGAGCAGCTGCTGCCATTAGCAATGATAGGGCCAGCCTTTATGACTAGAGGGTCAGCAAAATGAGCCCTCCGGTTGTTAATCTCAATTTTATAAACTGGAGCTGCTACTTAATTATTCAAGTAGCTCCTCATTTGTCCTCACGAAACTGAGTTTGACCTTGTTCAAGATACACTGCTTCACAGATAAATTATGTAAGCGCCGGGGATCGAACCCAGGACCTCTAGATATGTAACTGTAATATTTTGGAATAAACGTTATGAAAAGACTTACCATTTAAAGGACTTCGCTGTGTTCCTGGACCACAGACAATCTAACCGATTCTGACACTCAAAGTGACTATGTGCTGGTGCAACAACAAAAACATACCAACGTGGCAGAAAATATACATAGACTAATATGATTTCGTGGCGCTCTTGTTTGATGATAGTTCGGTTCACCATCACGTGTCATGTTCTTCCCTCTCTCTCGCACCTCTGTCCTGTCTTGTTCCTATTGGTCACTCACCCCATGATCAAGAATGGGCATGTTGTAGGGTAACAAAGGTATCTCTATGGAGGCCACCCTTAAGGTTTCCGCTTCACGCTCCACAATGCTAGAAGGCGATATCATAGAGGCTAGATAATACCATTGTTTTAAGGGGACAGTTTGCATATGATTATAATTGTCTATATATTTCATGTGCTTCACATGCTTGTGCATTAAGGAGACAGCTAGCATTCAGCTATAATTGTCTGTATTTTTCTTACTTGCGCTTCATGCTAGCGCTTCAAGGAGAAAAGGTTCCATTGTCATTTTCTACAGGATATGTTTCGCTAGAGTTGATTATATTTATTCAAGGGGGTTTTGTTGTTCATGTTATATAATTCTATAAATAGGGAGTGTATTTCAAGGAAGATTGTGTCCATTTTCATAAATTCTAAATTTCGGCAAGCCACGCTTAACGCTGCAGGTAGATTTGGCTCAGTGAAGCCACGGCTTTACACGAAGCACAGATTTGTTTCAAATGTTTTCTTTTGTTCACTCTGAATAGCTATCTATGGCTATTTAAACTATTTTTATATGTATCAATATTTGATGTGAAAATAACATTATTACTACCAAGAAGGTGGTTTGTCCTTTTAAGTTACATAACCATGAGCCACTAGACATGTATGTTATAACACTCGTTTAACGTGTGTGTGGAAGTATGCTCCCAAGTTGGTGCACAGTGTCCATCCTTATGTAGACAAATGAAATGATATAGAATATGATGACGATATTCATATCCAACTCTTTTATTGACATAATTTATTTCTTGATGATAATTACTAGACTTTATTAATAAATAATGATGTGACTTGGCACTGAATCTTTAAATATTAGAACATGATATAATATAGATTTGTCTTTATTAGACATATGCTCCTATTTTAGGAACTACCGGTGATACTTTAATAAACTTTGAACGACTGTTAAACTAAGAACATTGCAAATATACATGTTTTACTCTGCTGATAATATCCAATGGACTTTGGGAGTCAACACACTGATGATCGTCATTTTTATATTTCATATTTCTTCCAAATTTAAATATTTATTTTTATTATAATTTTCTATCTATCTATCTATTAAGCCATTTTGTTTTATTTAATTTAAATATTTTTTATGTCATTCTATTTGGTAACCACACCACGCTAGCGCTGTGTTTATTTTATGTTACTAACTTTTTCTGTTGTCAGTTTCTAAAAACTTCCCATAATGATTAATGAAATCATCCTCCTGTGTTCAGACGGGGAAGTCCCACTGTAGTGATGGACATAATTGAGTAATTACTTAATTCACTTTTAAAAAAATCGAAATTACTTGAGTAGTTTTTAGTGAATAACTTACTTGAATCGCCCCATGGCAATTGTTTGGACAACATTATTCGGGAGTCTTGCAATGGAATTCGATATTAATAATAAGTCCATAATCTCTTACTGTAGGACGCACTGACAGTGCCCTCCACCCTCTTATTTTCAGGTTTCACTTTGCCACAGTAAGTACAAAAGTATGCGTTTTAAGAAGTGTCTCACAATAAAAAAGATCAAGAAAAAAAGTTTTGTGCTTTTTTTAATAAAAAAAACTTTTCTTTTTACATTCATGTTAAATAAATAATTGATAGTAATTGTACCTTTTTAAAAGTGAAAACAGTTTTTATTTTTTCCATTTTTGGAATAGAGCACTAGACTAAATCATGGTTTAAATTAGGAGAGATAGCCAGCACACTTACCTTGGTGATACTGGAGTAGAAATTGTTTAGATATAACACTAAAAAACACATAAACACATTTTTAAGGACACGCTTTCACTGTCACAGACAGCTTCATCAGGTCAGGAGAGTAGACTGATGCTCTTTGTTGAACTGGAAGGTTGACTGTCCACAGCTGACTGTTTTTCAGTTATGACATCACTGTATAGATAGCAGCACTATGAATAATGTTATATTGAATCTAATAATAAGTGTGCTGGTAGGAAGAAGAGGAATTATCTAAGGTTGAGGTTGGGGGCTTGTCTGTATTTGATGATATATTGATGGGCCAGTTCCCCTATCCTTAGTTGTGGAGGGTTGCATATTGCTTTGTTCAGGGATTTGACCACCTTGGTTGTGCAACAGTAAGGGAAGGGAAGTCCTGACAAATGGTGTCACTCTGGGCTGAAAACTCATGAGGCTAGTTTGATGTTATCCTTATTTATCAAAGCAATCCAGATATAAAGTGGCCTAATATTTTGTTTACAAAATAATTGAATATTTTCAGAATTAGATATAAATAAATATAAATTAAAAGTTGTTTTAATGGAATAGTAATTTGTTTTCAACTGCTTGTAGAGGGTGTGTCAGAGGAGCATGGCATAGTGGGCATCACAATCTTTGATCAGTTTCAAAAAATGCACAAAATTATATTAAAATCACCAGGCAATAATGACAGAGTAAAGGACGATTATGACAAATGAAGCTAGTGCAGGTATAACCATAAACGGTAGCCCATCATGGGGCTTTTAAGTGCAAGGGCACCATAAATTGACACCCAATAGCGGGGCACAGCCATTAAAGCCTATTGCGGGCGCGGATGCTCTATATTTTGTCACCCATTGTGGGCCTTATAGTCACAAGCACCATAACACAGACACGTGTTGTTCTTTGTACACTTACATACAAGGCCGGATCAAGGAATCCAGGAGCTAGCAGCCACTCTTCAAATTGTGGGGCACCATGATTTTTATTTTAATATGAAAGGGTCAAACCAATTTAAAATTGTGTGCACAATCCTAAAGGATTTTAATGATCAAACAGGAAATAAAAAGTAATATGCTTATTGACTATTTGGTATAGATATCACATTGCACTTTTTTTAGGTTTTCTCTTACACGGTTAAAACAATTTACAAAATTTTTAAAAAAGATACAAATTACATAACAATATCACAAAATATAGCATATTTACAATTTTTTTTAGGGTTATACACAATACAAATTTCTGATTTTCCATCCTAACAGTACTTAATCACATAACAAAGGAACTATTCTTGTTTATTTTTTGCAAATTCTGACACAACTTTATTAAATGATAACTGTAGTGTTAAGTCTTTTACCAGTATTAAAATAATTTAGAAATTCAATTTATTCTCACCTAATACAATAATAATAATAATAATAATATTTATCATCGCGTCTACTACCCGTTCGGGTTATACGCTTTAAGTACTAATTACTCTAATGGATTAGGAATTGGGAAGGTTGAATTAGAGGAAGTGAACCCGCATTTGCGTGGAGGGAGAGTGGAAAACTATTTAGGAAAAACCACCCCCAGTTCACCCGACCGAGATTCGAACCTCGATCTCCCCGTCCTCAGCAGTCGAGTTAAACACGACAAGCATGTTAGCCAACTACGCCACCGAGGCGGGTACCTAATACAAAACGGAGTCTATTTCTAACTATTTCAATTTAGAGAAAGATCACTCTGGTGTTCACAGGGATGGTGAGATACAACCTTAAAGCAATCCATGCACCGGGAACGCATAAAATAAACCCCTTTTGTTGACACATCCAATTATATACTACCTTTTTTTTTTGTATTTAACGTACACTTTCTGAACCGGCAAAAGGACATAATTTTGTCGCGAAAGGTATTTTCACAAACCTTTCAGAGTTATTTCACATACCACAATCGGAATGGGACCGATGGCTTTACTTCCCCTCTGAAGGAGGTTAAGCTACGAATTTTTATTGCTTAAGAAAAACCTATCAACCCTGGCTGGATTTGAACACACTAACATCAGGTCCTTTACCCAAAGACCACCAAATGCATCCATTACTAACTGATTATGTTTCATACATGCTTTAAACTTCAACCGTTTCTGTGCCGTTAATGGTTCAATGTAATGAAAATATGTTTCAATGAATATAGTAATGTATTTATTCTCTATTTATTGTTCTTTCCTTATATATATATATCCATTTCCTTTTACTTTTTTTTTCTTAAGCTCGACTATCCATGAGTATCCTCACCCGGCTGGATGCAGGGACGCTTCATGAGAACCCACAGATAGCAGCAGCCTCTCAGCTGGTGGACAATGGTAGCGGTGACACGGAGGTGTGGCGGGTCGAGGACTCTGCCCTGGTCCAAGTGCCTCGCAAGATATATGGAGTGTTCTTCACAGAAGACTGCTATGTGGTGCATTACAAATACTTCACAGGGACTATTGAGAGGCACATTGTATATTACTGGCTGGTATGACATCAACACATTTACAAATATTACTCTTTTAACATAAACATATAATATAAATACCTTGACTCTATTCTTCTGTGATCTCAAATTGAAGCAAATACTATTCGTAAATTTTGAATAATTATCGAATTGAATCATATCCTTGTTTAATATACTAAACATATGATGATAAATAAAAAGAATTTTCAACATAAAAATAGTCATTAGACTAGTTTTGTACCTTAGTCTCTATAAGTTATCATATTTAAATGTAAGTTCTTAAACCTATTTGTGCAACAATAATTAGCTTTGTCAAAGTTTCACGGCATCATCTGCTGTTGTGGTTATAATCTCCCTTGTGGAAAAATGTCAGAACTGAAATTGGCCATATCTGGCCCCAGATCTGCCACATTTCTGGCCAGATATGATTTTTTTCGCATGAGCTCTTTCAATATACAGTAGACTCTTGATTTACTGGGGGCGGATCAACTGGTTTGCGTCTTAACCGCGGCTTTATTTAAATATGTCAAATATTACACCACCGCCTGAATGCATTCTGTTATCGCTAACCAGTGCACAGGCGCGGCAATCTCTCAGAGAGAGAGAGAGAGAGAGACCAGGAAATAGTACCGCAAGGTTGTACAGCCGCTGCTGACCTGACAAATTGGGAGAAGCAGGATGACACTTTACAAACAATGAATGTATGCACTGGAAAGTAACTGCAATTAGTACAACCCCCAGAAATAAAACAAATGAGTAAAGGACCTGTTTAATTAATCAAATATATAATGTATATATGAGAGAAAAAGGGATTTTTTGTTTTGAATTACGCATGACTTCTACTATCCGTGTTTCCTCTCCCCTCATTTACCCTGGAAAATTGAGAGTCTACTTTAAATCTTCAGTCCTCAAAGTTAACACATTAATTAATACCAGGGTGCGATTATTGGTTAGAAGAAGGTATATAAAGGATTTCTTGGGGAAAAAAAAGTGGCTTATTTTTTGGTACTTTACCTCACATGAATTGTTGTTAAAAACTAGGCACATTGTGGAATTTGAAATGGCCTAAAACTTTTAACAACCTATTTCTAGTTTGGTTTGATTCAAGTTATCGAATTGAATAATTTAAAATTTTAATTGATATCAATATTTTCAAAGCTTTGCAGACCTTGAATTGACTCGATAGTTATTCTTGAAACAGTATGTAAATTATAACATAGCTACCTTTTATTTTAATTATCTAGCTTAGCTACCATTATTTTATATTTTGAAAACTACATTATAATAACAAACATAATTTGAGATTATTTTACTTGAGTGTTCCTGGTGTATGCCTACAAACGTCAAAATTTAAACTTAAAAACTATATTTTATTTGCTGACAAAAATATTAAAGTATCTTAAATTTTATATAAGTTGGAATCTTATATGTAAAACATATATGTTCTAATTTGAATATGCCAATTCTTTGTAAAAATTATTTAAAACAGCCTGTTTTAATTTAATTGTTCTTTTAAAACAACATAATTTCTAGCCTTACATTTTTTTGTTCATGATGAATATTTTGTAGCGCTCTATAGGGAAAACCTCTTTTTGCTTTATGTATTATATTTGGAAGAAGGAACAGGATAGATGGAAAGAAACATACAAAAGGGACAAACACAATATGGCATTTACAATGAAAAGAACACATATCACACTCAACATTGCTACTATTAGGCAAAGACGTAAGTAATTGCTTAGCTACTTCTTGAAGAAAATCAATCGTTGCCGCACAATCCCCCGACCTAAGTTTCATTCTATCAGAACTCAGCAAGAGGGAATGTGAAATGTGCAACACATCTTCTTAAAGGTGAAACAAAAAAAAAAATAGAGAAAAAGGGAATTTATAAAGAATGATAGGACACTTAGATAGGAACAAATAAAAAATATAACATAAAGGACAAACACAGGTAATGAACATTGCATGAGAATATATATAATATATCTATATAAGGAAAACCTCTTTTCGCTTTATGAGGTACAGTAATTGTATCACATATATTTTGTAGAAGGTTTCAGTAAAGGTGGATAGAAACATATAAAAGGAATAAACACAATATGGCTTTTACAATGAAAAGAAGAACACAGCTTACACTTTACATTGCTGCCATCGGACAAAGAGGTAATGTTTGCCTCTTGAAGAAAATAACTCTTTACCACCCGATCCCCCGACCTAGGTTTCATTCTATCGGAACTTGCCAGGGGGGAATGTGAAATGAGCAACGCAACTATTTTGTAGACTGTAGACAAAGAAAAATTTAAAATATCTTGTATACATATCATATATAACTTTCAAATAAATATAGATATATAAAATGTATCTTTTTTATGTTTCATAGAATTTATTAACTAGAGTTGTAACAAAATATTATGATTTAAATAAAAGATCAATTGACACAAACAAGAAAAATATTTAATGATCATCCCAAATCACTTTTATGATTATAGATGAACTAGAACATGTTAAATTTAATGTGTGTGCAATATTACATGTGTAACAATCAGAGAATCACAAAAACCTCATATTATCTCATATTAACACCCAACAAGACTATTCACGTTGCACTTTGGGTTATGGATGTGGAAGGTGTAATTTTTAGGTGATGTAAACACTTTTGCATGTAGATAAATTGGAAATTATTTAGGAAATCCATCCTCAGAATACTATACTGGGTTTCAAACCCTAATATCCCAATCGACAAGTAACCATAAAATATGTTTGCCTGCACCGCAACACGGGCCAGAAACGATGCATGTACACTATCACTTCATAATGTATGGCTCATTTCGATGAAAAGTGTTTATCATGTCAATGACTGTGTGCAGGGAGATGATTCCACGGAGGAAAACCAGGACATAGCAGTTATGAAATCATCAGCATTGGATGCAGAACTAGGAGGAGTGGCAACAATTGGGAGAGTGGTTCAAGGCAAAGAACCACCGCACTTTCTCACAGTCTTCAGTGGCTGCATGATCATATTACAGGGTAGCCAGGTCTCTCATTACCAAGGCAAGTGTTGGTGTAGACCTAGGGACAAACTAAACACCTTGTTGTAACCAAAGTCTCTCCTTACCAAGGCAAGTGTTTGTGTAGACCTAGGGACAAACTAAACACCTTGTTGTGACCAAAGTCTCTCATTACCAAGGCAAGTGTTTGTGTAGACCTAGGGACAAACTAAACACCTTGTTGTAACCAAAGTCTCTCATTACCAAGGCAAGTGTTGGTGTAGATCTAGGGACAAACTAAACACCTTGTTGTAACCAAAGTCTCTCATTACCAAGGCAAGTGTTGGTGTAGACCTAGGGACAAACTAAACACCTTGTTGTAACCAAAGTCTCTCCTTACCAAGGCAAGTGTTGGTGTAGATCTAGGGACAAACTAAACACCTTGTTGTAACCAAAGTCTCTCATTACCAAGGCAAGTGTTGGTGTAGACCTAGGGACAAACTAAACACCTTGTTGTAACCAAAGTCTCTCCTTACCAAGGCAAGTGTTGGTGTAGATCTAGGGACAAACTAAACACCTTGTTGTAACCAAAGTCTCTCATTACCAAGGCAAGTGTTGGTGTAGACCTAGGGACAAACTAAACACCTTGTTGTAACCAAAGTCTCTCCTTACCAAGGCAAGTGTTGGTGTAGATCTAGGGACAAACTAAACACCTTGTTGTAACCAAAGTCTCTCATTACCAAGGCAAGTGTTGGTGTAGACCTAGGGACAAACTAAACACCTTGTTGTAACCAAAGTCTCTCCTTACCAAGGCAAGTGTTGGTGTAGATCTAGGGACAAACTAAACACCTTGTTGTAACCAAAGTCTCTCATTACCAAGGCAAGTGTTGGTGTAGACCTAGGGACAAACTAAACACCTTGTTGTAACCAAAGTCTCTCCTTACCAAGGCAAGTGTTGGTGTAGATCTAGGGACAAACTAAACACCTTGTTGTAACCAAAGTCTCTCATTACCAAGGCAAGTGTTGGTGTAGACCTAGGGACAAACTAAACACCTTGTTGTAACCAAAGTCTCTCCTTACCAAGGCAAGTGTTGGTGTAGATCTAGGGACAAACTAAACACCTTGTTGTAACCAAAGTCTCTCATTACCAAGGCAAGTGTTGGTGTAGACCTAGGGACAAACTAAACACCTTGTTGTAACCAAAGTCTCTCCTTACCAAGGCAAGTGTTGGTGTAGATCTAGGGACAAACTAAACACCTTGTTGTAACCAAAGTCTCTCATTACCAAGGCAAGTGTTGGTGTAGACCTAGGGACAAACTAAACACCTTGTTGTAACCAAAGTCTCTCCTTACCAAGGCAAGTGTTGGTGTAGATCTAGGGACAAACTAAACACCTTGTTGTAACCAAAGTCTCTCATTACCAAGGCAAGTGTTGGTGTAGACCTAGGGACAAACTAAACACCTTGTTGTAACCAAAGTCTCTCCTTACCAAGGCAAGTGTTGGTGTAGATCTAGGGACAAACTAAACACCTTGTTGTAACCAAAGTCTCTCATTACCAAGGCAAGTGTTGGTGTAGACCTAGGGACAAACTAAACACCTTGTTGTAACCAAAGTCTCTCCTTACCAAGGCAAGTGTTGGTGTAGATCTAGGGACAAACTAAACACCTTGTTGTAACCAAAGTCTCTCATTACCAAGGCAAGTGTTGGTGTAGACCTAGGGACAAACTAAACACCTTGTTGTAACCAAAGTCTCTCCTTACCAAGGCAAGTGTTGGTGTAGATCTAGGGACAAACTAAACACCTTGTTGTAACCAAAGTCTCTCATTACCAAGGCAAGTGTTGGTGTAGACCTAGGGACAAACTAAACACCTTGTTGTAACCAAAGTCTCTCCTTACCAAGGCAAGTGTTGGTGTAGATCTAGGGACAAACTAAACACCTTGTTGTAACCAAAGTCTCTCATTACCAAGGCAAGTGTTGGTGTAGACCTAGGGACAAACTAAACACCTTGTTGTAACCAAAGTCTCTCCTTACCAAGGCAAGTGTTGGTGTAGATCTAGGGACAAACTAAACACCTTGTTGTAACCAAAGTCTCTCATTACCAAGGCAAGTGTTGGTGTAGACCTAGGGACAAACTAAACACCTTGTTGTAACCAAAGTCTCTCCTTACCAAGGCAAGTGTTGGTGTAGATCTAGGGACAAACTAAACACCTTGTTGTAACCAAAGTCTCTCATTACCAAGGCAAGTGTTGGTGTAGACCTAGGGACAAACTAAACACCTTGTTGTAACCAAAGTCTCTCCTTACCAAGGCAAGTGTTGGTGTAGACCTAGGGACAAACTAAACACCTTGTTGTAAGCAAGGTCTCTCATTACCAAGGCAAGTGTTGGTGTAGACCTAGGGACAAACTAAACACCTTGTTGTAACCAAAGTCTCTCCTTACCAAGGCAAGTGTTGGTGTAGACCTAGGGACAAACTAAACACCTTGTTGTAACCAAAGTCTCTCATTACCAAGGCAAGTGTTGGTGTAGACCTAGGGACAAACTAAACACCTTGTTGTAACCAAAGTCTCTCCTTACCAAGGCAAGTGTTGGTGTAGACCTATGGACAAACTAAACACCTTGTTGTAACCAAAGTCTCTCATTACCAAGGCAAGTGCTGGTGTAGACCTAGGGACAAACTAAACACCTTGTTGTAACCAAAGTCTCTCATTACCAAGGTAAGTGTTGGTGTAGATCTTGGGACAAACTAAACACCTTGTTGTAACCAAAGTCTCTCCTTACCAAGGCAAGTGCTGGTGTAGATCTAGGGACAAACTAAACACCTTGTTGTAACCAAAGTTTCTCATTACCAAGGCAAGTGTTGGTGTTGACCTAGGGACAAACTAAACACCTTGTTGTAACCAAAGTCTCTCATTACCAAGGAAAGTGCTAGTGTAGACCTAGGGACAAACTAAACACCTTGTTGTAACCAAAGTCTCTCATTACCAAGGCAAGTGCTGGTGTAGATCTAGGGACAAACTAAACACCTTGGTCTAACCAAAGTCTCTTATTACCAAGGCAAGTGTTTGTGTAGACCTAGGGACAAACTTAACACTTTGGTGTAACCAGTAGCTTACGCCACTGATAAAGAATATCGATAAAAGAGAGTCAAACCAGAAACTCTTATGTTTAAGGTTCTAGTACGGACATCACTGGCATTCCAGAATCGTTCCTTTTACAAGTACAAGGAAATCAGACCCACAATACCAGAGCCATTCAGGTGAGGACTTTCACCAAAACTGAAATCAAGTATTTCACAATATGTAAAGTCGCAATGAAAGCTTTATTTGAGGATGCTACTTCTTTTTCAGTACAAACAAATGTGATAGATAATTTTAATCATGATTTTTTCCATCAAGATTTAGGGCCAGTTTCATAGTCAAATTTAGTACGCCTCAAGTGCGGCGCTACACTAAGTTCATGACGACACCTACCTAAACCAGAATGGAATGGGCCAGTTTCCTATGCGAGAACGGCCCATTCCATTCGAGTTTAGGTAGGTGTCGTTATGTACCTAGTGTAGCGCCGCACTTGAGGAGTACTAAACTTGACTATGAAACTGGCCCTTAGTCTAAATAAAAATAAATTCTATAAATAGCTAATACTAATAGCAAAGTAAATGTAAAATTTAGTAACATTGAAAACACAATTGGACATGCCCAACACTTACAATAAATTGAATAAAAGGTATGATTAAATCATTGCTACTTTCTCAAATATAAATTTATCTCTTAAAGGTAAACCTCTTTTCACTTTTTGAGGCACATTTTGTTAAATAAAGAAAAAGGTACGAGAAAAGGGGATAGAAACACAAGGAAACAAACCTAATAGGTCATTTCAAAATTAAAATTAAAACACAGCTCACACTTAACATTTAACATTGCTGCCACAGGACAAAGAGACAATGGCTACTTCTTCAAAAAAATCTATTGCCACCACATACACAATCCCTCGACCTACTTTCTGTTCCATCAGAACTCTTCAGGAGGAAGTGTGAAACATGCAACACAACTTCCTAAAACTGGAAACCACCCCTGATATTTGTCATAATTTGTCTATCAATAAACTGCCCCCAAATCAAGTTTTATTCAAAAGAAATAAGTATACATTGTTGGTTAAAATGTAAAACAATCCACAGGTATACAATCCTTAAGGCCGCTTTAAGGAAAATTAGTTTCCAAAAATAAGTATTTATAAAACTATTTTTAGCTTTAGAGCTAGAATAAAAATTATGATTTGGCCCAGGTGAATTATAGAGAAACATACAGAGGGACATACCTATGTACTGACAGACATGGGAACAGATAGAGTTTTTAAGACCCACTTTTTTATATTCAGGGGCACATAAAACTGCAAGTTCCATCATGATATCAAGGTAAAGGATGTTCCCAATACTTTATTTATTTGTGAGCAAAAATAAAAATAATTATTCCAATACTATTTCTCCTCGTATCTTTCATCCACATCATTTACGGACTCCAACTTTTGGGCCCAAGATTATCTTAATTTTTATTATTAGCGTTCAAGATACCTAAATTTTATTTCCTAAAAATGGTAGAAGTCATGTTTGTAGGAATAAATAGGACAGACACCAAACAACTTTCCCATTGGCGATAGGAACGTCGGTCACATTTTACACTGTCGCAGTATTACTTATTTTCAAATATCTTTGTGATGTTTTATAAAGTTCTCTATTTTCAGTATAATATTTTGGGGGAAAAGTTTTGCTATTAAATTTTTTTTTTAAATCCTAACAATTCCTAAACACCAAGCATTAAAACGGTAGGTATGAGGATTAGTGGGTAGGGGGGAGGGGGTGGGGTGGCAAAATGATGTTATGTCCAGGTTAAGCTAGGTTGAGTAAAAAACACACGTGGGTTGATACATACGAAAATTAATAACACACTAACATATTGTGGTCAGGAATTGTTTTGATTACTTTCCAAATTCACTTTGCTTTTATTAAACTAGAAATCAATTTTTGAACATTGGTTCACACTTATTGCAGTCCTCTTCATTTTACTCTCAATACGTTTTATTAACACTCTACTACAAAAATAAATTCTAAGACTTCAAAATAGGTTTTAACAACATTGTTTTAGGCATTAACAATAGTTTATCAAATCTAACACTCCATTGTCTCTAACTATAAACAAATTACATGAACTCATAGCACAGACTACACAAAAATAGATCAATGTATAAAAACTAGGTAGGGGTTCTCAAATCCCTCAGGTTATTTGAGATTCAAGAATTTCAGATTCAAGGATCAAATCCTTAATATATATATATATATATATATATTTTCACTTTTGCCAGGTGAAATTTGTTTAAAAGCTATAATACTGCTTATTGGTGGTACAGAATCAATAATAATTATAGGATGGATTTAACAACCAGACCCCAGACCAGTAATGTAATACTTAACTGAATGTATAAATGTTATATTGAATGAATTAGAATAAAGTATGTTAATATTTAGTTACTATTTATTTATTTTTTTATCATTCTATTATATTTATATTTCCTCTTATGTTCATAATTCTTACCACGATTCGGATTCAAATTCAAGATTCGAGATTTGAATGTAAATTGGAGATTTGGATTTGTAAAATAGTGTATTCGAACCAACTCTAATAAAAATGGATAAAAATCCAACACACCAGCCTCTATGACTATAAACAAATTATGTAACCTCATAGCACTGGTTACACAATGCACAGTTCATGAAAATGTTTTTTTGCACTAAACTGCATGTGACACAGTCTTTGCACTGATTTATTTTTAATAAACCAGCCCAGATAAATGAAACCTTTATCTTTATCTTTGTTTCTGACTTCTACATTCAAAAAATTATTTTTTATTTTCTTAGCTTAGCAACATTCCAGTGGCCATATGTTTGCACACTGCCCTCTTTCTTGATTTTTGACTGCTCATTATTGAGACACGCCTGGAATATTCAGGGAATTTGGTTGGGGGGATAGGGGAAAATCAGGGAATAGTCGCTGAAATTTACATTTATTTTTCCATGAAAACTTGAGACGATCAGGTGAACAGGCAAAGGACAAATATGAAGAAGTTCTAATAAGAGTGGGAGGGAAGAGATTTATATTTGATGTGATTCTTTGGTACAAAGCAAACTGGATCAGACACACCCTGTCTTCTGCATAACATCATAGAAGGAAAGATTAAGGGAAATAGGAGCTTAGAACGAATGAAAAGGCAGAGGACAGAGTGCATTGGATGTCTAAGTTCACTGACAAAAGAAATGGACCTGTTGTAAGACAGAACACCTAATAAAAATAATTTCGAAATGTGAAATAGAAGCGATTAGTTTTATCTACAATTTAATCAGATTTCTTAAAGAACCTTGATATATTTGTCTTAAATAATGTTCATGTCAAAACTTTTTGTTTCGAAAGCTTGTATGAAACTTCAAAAATGCATCAACCCTTGTTCTTTATTATCCCGTGCTATTCCCTTTTCCACATTCATAATCCTTTATCCTCTTTCCGTTCATACATTTCACAAACAACATCCAGACAATAGTGACAATGAGTCATCCATTACCAAGAACACTTGATACTAGGTTTAGAGCCAACATTGCTAAATACAACAATCTCGAAATGATCGCACTCAAGCTCAGGTATTTGATAAAAACTTGGCTCATGCTCTAAAATTTAAGTACTCTCATATCCCTTTTGTTCAGTATTGTGTTAGTCTTTAACTGATTTAAAGAGAAAATAAATCAAATCTGTATTCAACAAATCTGCACTCAGAAAATCTAGCAAAAGGTTATTAGAAGTTTTGCTCCCTTCTTAGGTCTCAATTTGGAGATCAAATATAGGAGTGAGAAAAAAGTGAAAGCTACAAGAGTAAATGCAATACTAAAAATTAAATTTTAAAAATTTCAACTATATTTGATTGATTTTCGCACATTTTCAACTGTCTACAAGCAATTTGTGTTCACAATTTAAAATGATCACAGGTTGAAAGAAGAGCTGCCTCCCTCAATACAAATTTTGTGTTTGTACTGAAGACATTAAGATTTGGCAATTTCCTTTGGTCGGGGAAGGGGTCAACAGGTGACGAGAGAGAGATGGCCAAGAAGATAGCATCCACAGTTGTCCGAGGAGACTATGAGGTGCTCTATGAAGGTGAGAGAAGCACTGCTAGATCCCTGGACAAATTACATATCAAGGTTTTGTCTCACATGCAGGGTTATTCTTTACTCATAATTCAAGTCTTAGTCTATTCAAAATTAAAAGGAGGATAGAAGGGCAAGGCTTACACACCTACCAGAAAGCTGTGGGCCTCAAAAGTTCACAAATAAACACATAATTATGTAATTTATGGGGTACATCAGTCCCTTTCTTCAGCAGAAGAGAGTAGGGATGGGCAGAATCGAGTACGTCAATTCTGCAGTGTAATCGGCTGTACTAGATTCTTCTGGGAATACTCGAGTAAAAGTAGTCGGTCATTGCTATTCTTTTATTTGCTCTTTTTTTTTAATCTTCAGGTGTAATAGACCTTATTGGTTGGTATGTTTACCATGTTATTTTAATACAAAACCTTTTCTCCCATAAAGCTCATTTTTCAGTCATAGATGCTTTGCTATGTGTAGCTCAACCTTAATGGTTAGACTGTTTCACATATTGTTTCAATATGAAATACTCAAAGATGTAGAGCCCAGAATCGAAAATCAAGCTAAAGAGTATTTTAATCACGTTTCCAATTCTTTTTAAAAGTAGTCGGTCAAAACTAGTCGATTTTTTTTACTTTGTGATCTGATTCCCACACTCTCAAATAAGGAAACAGATTTCTTAATATATAAAACTACAGTGAACAAAATAAATACAAAACAAATAAATTAAGTTTTAAAAACTGTGATAAAAAACATAACTAAAGATTTGTTGATGAGCCTCTTAAAATTTGAATAATACGTTTATAACATGACTTCATTTGATATTAAGTCTCAAGTTTGATTCCTGTATATCCAAACTAGTTTGCTAAATTACATTCACTGTCTAGTTCACTTAATACACTACGTCTGTATATCATAATAAAATAGCACTTCAATAGTAGTAGATTTACCACAAACGACTTGTCTTAAGACAATGCTAGGTGGTTGATAAAAAATATTAATATTTTTTTAATGTAAAACCAGAATTTTGAACTTAGAAACCATAACTAGAATCTGTAATTATATAATAGACACAAATAATTTCTATGCATATTATATATAAGCTATTATATACAATACATATACAAAAATGTAGAAAACAAATTATTTGATTTTATTAAGAAATACATTACTGTTGTTTCTATTATGAGAACCTCCTTAAAACGCATAACTTTGTAATGATTGTATATTGGTCAAGCAATCTGAAACCTGATGCTATGAGGAGGGAGGTCAGTGAAGACAGGAAGAGTTGATCTTATTAGTGTTGAATTCCTTTGAAAGGCTTAACGAGAACATGTTTCATAACCCTCTGTACTCGAGTAGCAAGGTTCAAATGATTGTTATTGGAAATATATTCGAAAGTATGTTTCCCTCTAAAGTACTCCCCCCTCTACTTTTGTATTACTCGATTCTGCCCATCACTAGAAGAGAGTAAAACTCAGACAGGACTTTGACAGTATGGCTATAGGTTGATCATGGTGACTTAGATTCTGTAGTGGCCTGTTTCTTGAATAGAAAAAAGGCAACTGCATAAACCAAGACTAAACTTTTTTTTGAATCAAGAAACAGGCAACAACAGAATTTAAGTGACCATGATCAACTTATAGCCATATCCTTTGTTTAAGTGATAGTCTGAATGGACGTTTATCTTAAGTGAATAATTTAAACACATTATATTTCTTGATATTAAATTTTGTTAATGATGTGAGCTAAATATCTATACATAATAGTTTAATGATGTTGACTCATTGATTATGTAATTTATCATTATTATAAAGTATGTACTTTAAGATGTCCTATATCCAGAGCATTTAAACTTAGCACATCATAACAAGATATTAAATAACTTATCTTTTTCCAAGACAGAGATGTTATCTAAAACTAGGCCTACCGGTACTAGTTAGAGTGAGATATTTATTTTTAACAGATAATTGTTTAAAAAGTAAAGACTTAATTGGGTTGGACAAAATAAAAGCATATAGTTGTGGCAACAATTCAAAATCAAACTAATGATGTTGCTAGTGGCCTAATCAAGAAAGTTTATTGTTGTTCAAAGTAGTCCACCCAAATGGGGGAAGCCTACAGTAGACTGAAACTAGGCATGACCCGGCGCTCGGTGAGCAATAGAAGGCCGTGCCCAAAAAAAATATGATGGCTGTTACACAAATATTCCCCTCTTTTAGTTGGTTTCTTCTGCCTGGGCTGTTCCATGCACCTGCTCCCCCTCCCCCTTTCTAGTTTTTTCTACCTATTGCTGGAGCCTACTCTCTTTGAACATGTGATATGGTTTAGTCACTAAATATGGCTATGTTTTGCTAGTATGGGTACTCATTGTACCACTGTCTTTTGACAAGCTAAGCAACACTTTCCTCATAGAGCTTAACTAGCGCTTTTTTTTTCTAAATTTTCTTTTGGCTCAATTATTTTAATTTATTCAAAATTGTCTTATGGAACTATAAATTTAATTTCTGGGATTGGTTGAAGATGTTCTTTATTGGTGGACTAGATTAAGGCCGTGATTCATTGTTGGATTATGTCTCTTGGCAAAATTAAATTTTGCTTGGGCTTAAAATAGTTTATGCTTAACCGCTTGGTGGTTTGCATTTTAAGGCACATTCATGTAGGCTATGGCTATCTTGCTGATGGATAGATGGTGTCATTTACCAGTAGTATATTTCTAGGTAAGTTTAACTTAATGCCCCAAGATGGCAGGGTATATCTTGAATTATATTTGAATTATCATGGAGTTGAAACTTTCATTGACTGAAAATAAAAATTGTTGCCACAAGATGGCAGGACTCTTAAAACTTAAATTATATTTGGATTATCATGGTTTTGAAACCTTTATTGAAAGTATAAATGATTCCAAAAAGATGGCTCGGGCTTAGTATTTAAAGATATTCACTGATTGTTAAAATATTGGATTTAATCATTATTAAATTGTTTAAAAGCCACGGTTTGGAGGGATCTCTTATTCTTAAATTACTGTATGTATATATGATTAGATTATTGAAGTATTTATTTCCTGTGACAATCAACTTAATGCCATGAGATGGTGAGCCGCTAGACATTCATTTGTCCTTTTCAAATGATTTATTTCTCATAAAGATAGATGAGGTTCTAGGAGGTGACTAAGGAGTCATGACAAATTTTCGATTTTGCCAAATAATCACAATAAATGAGTTTGTGTTAACTTTGTATGTTCTGGTTTTTAGGTATAATATATTCAAAGACGTTTGTAGGTTCAAAGTTTGTGGGTTAACTTTATGCACCTTTCTTGGGGCTATATTTGATTATGGATAGTAAATATTTTACACTTATTGTTAGCTTTGTTTGGATTGTTGGAATGTTGGTATTCTTTTATAACGAGTTGCAGTTGTTTAGTGTAGCCATATTTGTGATAGCGCATGCGCAGCGCGTGTCTTTATCAGACAGTAGACAGTCGAGTCATGGCCGTTATTGTTTGGGGACGCACATTCGTGAACTCGTTATTTGTAACTTTATTGTGCTGACTAACGTTTGTTTTATTGTGTTATCTTGTTTGTTTCGGTTCACTTGACCCACGGCGATCTTTCTCTAACAGGTTATGGGCCCAGGCTCGGAAGTGAGTGTCGCGTAAAATAACAAGTTTAACATAAAAGATAAACGGGCGCGTGAGAGTTCCGAGATCGACGCCATGAACACCGCGAATGTATCTAGGATTGAACTTCTAGGCAAAGACAATTATGACACCTGGAAACTGCAAATGCAGGCCGTGTTAATTAAAGCCGATTTATGGGAGTTCGTAAACGGTGGCGCGTTAAAACCTGAATTGGCGAACGATCGTGCAAACGAAGCCAACGTGCGAGAATGGGTGCGCAATGATATGAAGGCGCGGTCGGACATAATTTTGTCTATATCCTCGAGTGAACTTAAGCAAGTGAAAAATTGCGAGACATCGCGTGAAATGTGGCGGAAATTGGAAGAGATATATCAATCCAAAGGCCCGGCAAGAAAGGCAACCCTTTTAAAGAGGTTAACGCTACAGAAAATGGCGGACATGAGTGATGTGCGCGCGCATCTAAACAGTTTTTTCGACTCTGTAGACAAGTTGAACGACATGGAAGTCGCGATCAACCCAGACCTTTTGACGATTCTATTACTCTATAGCTTACCCGCTAGTTTTGAGAACTTTCGGTGCGCAATTGAATCGCGTGACGAATTGCCAACCCCGGACGCGCTTCGCATTAAAATCATAGAAGAAAGTGATGCTCGTAAGAGCGATGCGCGTAACGCGTCGTCGGGTGCCATGTTCGTAAAGAAAAATGGCGGCTGGCGCGATCGGAAGGACAAACCCGAAGTGAACAAAAGTGACTGCGAGAAACAAAGAGGCGCGCACGTAATACGATGTTTTAAGTGCCGAAAGCCTGGGCATAAGGCGAACGAGTGTCGAACCAAGGAAAAGAAGGAAAGTGCGAAATGTGCGGATAACGTATGCTTGAACGTTTCGGCATGCAAGTCAAATGATCAAAGCCGGAAGTGGTGTTTGGACAGCGGCGCGACAACGCACTTGTGCAACGAGACAGAACTTTTCCGCGAAATGTACGACACCGGGCACGGTGCGCTAAACCTTGCAAACAGCGCGACAGCAGACACGGCAGGCGTAGGCAAAGCACAGTTTGTGGCGAACGTATTTGGCGACAAGAGGAACGTAACGCTAGAAAATGCAATGTATGTACCCGACTTGAGAACGAACCTGTTGTCTGTCAGTAAGATAACGGATCGTGGATATGATGTTTGGTTTCAAAAAGACGGTGCCGTTATACAAGACTCGAACGGTAATACTGTACTAAGTGCTGTCAGAGTAGAAGATCTGTACTATGTGCGTGAATTCAAACAGGACGCGTGCTCTGTCACTTCAGTTTCAAAAGAAATTAAAGTTCCATTTGATTTGTTACACAGACGCCTAGGTCACACTAATGCAAAAGACATTGTGGACGCCGTTCGTAAAGGTGTCGTGAAGGGAGTTGTGCTAGCAGATTCAGCAAGTAAGTTGAACTGTGACATTTGTGTACGGGGGAAAATGACAAGAACCCCGTTTCCCAGTAAATCTAACCGTCACACAGACGTCTTGGACGTGATACACTCAGATGTATGCGGACCCATGAGGACAACATCCATGGGAGGAGCGAGGTATTTTGTCGAATTTATCGACGACAGCACCAGATGGTGTGAGATTCGATTCTTAAGGTCAAAGGCTGAAGTACTCAAGGCTACTATTGAGTACATAACCCTTGTTGAAAATCAGAAGGGCAAAACCGTAAAGTGCTTGCAGTCCGACAATGGTGGAGAATACATTAACAAAGAGTTTGATGAGTACTTGAAAAGGCGAGGGATCACTAGGAGGCTGACTGTCCCGTACAACCCAGAGCAAAACGGCACGGCGGAAAGAAAGAATCGCTCTCTTCTTGACGTCGCTAGGTGCCTTCTGATGGAAGCAAAATTGCCCAATTCCTTTTGGGCTGAGGCGGTTAATACAGCAAATTACCTCCGAAATCGCCTACCAACAAAGAGCTTGGATGGTCGAACGCCATACGAGAAATGGACCGGTGGAGTGCCGGACGTGTCTTCCTTCAGGGTATTTGGGAGTGAAGTGCTCTATCTGGACAGAGAACCCAGCAGAGGAAAGTTTGACTCTCGTGGACAGGAAGGGATCTTCCTTGGCTATGCGGATGAATCCAAGGCATACCGTGTGTGGTCACCCAAGAAGCGTCGAGTGGTGATAAGCCGTGACGTCAAATTTATGGAGGATGTCAAGTCTCGTTTGATAGCCAGCCCCCAAATGGACCTGGATATAGACCTGAAGGGCGAAGACTCTACACAAGCTCGGCGATTTGTGGACATTGATTTGCCTCCAACGTGCCACGCTGAAGATGATAAGCCAATCACACACTACGAGGACGACGAAGACGAGGTATTCTTCGGCTTCGACAACACTGTCGAAGCGCATGTACCATCACCTGATGGATTAGGGGAAGATGGGGACATATCTTCCAACCCCGATGACACTGCACCCAACATAAACGTGCGTCAGGAAATTTATCACAAAACAAGGGGCCCTGGCCGGCCAAGGAAGGTCAGGTCGGGTTCGAGGGGAAGACCGAAGAAGCAGTACCAAGTCATTTCAAATTTGGCCGAAAACGCTGAGGAAGCTGAGCAGGCGTTTCTCTCGGAAATACCTATGAAGGAAGCGATGTTCGGTCCCGAAGCGGACGAATGGCGCCAAGCCATTGGCGCCGAGATGAAATCCATCGTGAGGAACGAGACTTGGATACTTGTTGATCGTCCTAGAGGTCACAAAGTTGTCGGGAGCCGAATTGTTCTAAGGAACAAGTTCCTATCAGATGGAAAACTTGAAAGAAAAAAGGCACGCTTGGTTGCCCAAGGTTTTAGTCAGCAACCCGGCGTTCATTTCACAGAGACATTCGCTCCAGTGGCTCGAATAAGTTCCATTCGCCTCATGGCATCCATTGCAGCCCAATACGGAATGAAGATTAGGCAATTTGATGTGGAAACTGCATATTTGAATGGACACCTACAAGAAGAGGTTTATATGGAACCACCGAAGAACTTAAGAGAAATCCTTCAGGATATTATTGATTCGGAGGGCCAGAGTCAGCTTGGGATGAAGGCAAAGGTCATGCTCGAAGAATTGAGTAGAGGAGACAAGGTTTGCCTCCTGAAGAAGTCGCTTTATGGTTTACGACAAGCTGGGAGGAGCTGGTACCTTAAGCTGGACGAAACCTTGAACAGCCTGGGTGCGACACCTTCAGTCTCAGACCCTTGTTTGTTTCACATTGGTTCAGGGGAAGACGTTATACTAATTGCGACATACGTCGATGACATCCTAATCGCCTCCCGTGACAGGAAGAGGATTGCTGAACTTGGAAGAAGAATGGCCAAACACTTCGAAGTCAAGGATTTAGGCTATGCAAAATCTTGCCTTGGCATAGAGTTTAACCAGACGGAAGGACAGGTGACAATGCACCAGCATGGCTACGTACGCGATCTGCTTTCGCGATTCGGCATGTCCGAGTGCAAACCTGTTGCCACCCCAGTGGATACAAGCCTGAAGCTGAGGAGAAATGAAGTGCAGTCGGAAGATGATCTAAGACTCCCGTACCGAGAGCTGGTCGGGGCTCTTACATACTTGGCATCGACTACAAGGCCTGATATATCATTTGCCGTAAGCCATTTGGGGCAGTTTAACAACTGCTATGGTACCGATCACTGGAAGGCCGCCAAGCGTGTATTACGCTATCTAAAGGGTTCCATCAATGTGGGGTTAACCTTTGGCTCAAATCCAGGACCAGTCAGAGGATTTGTAGATGCAGACTGGGGAAGTTGTCCGGAAGACAGGAGGTCTTACACCGGGTATATATTCATGCTACATGGTGGACCGGTATCCTGGGAATCAAAGAAACAGCGAACCGTCGCCCTGTCAACGACAGAGGCAGAATACATGGCTCTGTCAGAGAGCGTTAAGGAAGCCGTCTATTTGCAGCGACTCCTCGTCGAGGTGGGTTTTGGCGACTTGGGCGAGATGGTTATCTTCTGTGACAACAGAAGCGCATTGAAATTGGCGGAGAATCCGATGTTCCATGCAAGGAGTAAACACATCGACATCCGTCATCACTTTGTGAGGGATATACTAAAACGCAAGGAACTTCGTGTGCTTCACATCTCAACGGATGATCAAACTGCAGACTTCTTAACTAAGGGACTGCCCAAGGTTAAACACTTGCAATGCATGGAATCAGCCAGACTTAGTGATTCGCAATAGTGACTTTCTTGTGACAACCAACTCGAGGGGAAGTGTTGGAATGTTGGTATTCTTTTATGACGAGTTGCAGTTGTTTAGTGTAGCCATATTTGTGATAGCGCATGCGCAGCGCGTGTCTTTATCAGACAGTAGACAGTCGAGTCATGGCCGTTATTGTTTGGGGACGCACATTCGTGAACTCGTTACTCGTAACTTTATTGTGCTGACTAACGTTTGTTTTATCGTGTTATCTTGTTTGTTTCGGTTCACTTGACCCACGGCAATCTTTCTCTAACATGGATTAGTCTTATTTTTATGCCCTTGAAGGCTAATATATTTATATTTGGTTGGGTTATTTCTATCAACAGTGTTTGGATCTGAAAAATATTCTTATATACTTATTGCATTGTTGACCATATCTAAAGCTGTTTTTGCTTATTACAACTCTTTGTTGGCTTCACCGTGAGATTGTACAAATGGCAGTCTGCATCAGGTGGCTGACCTTCATGAGTAACAACACTATCTGTCTACTCCAATCTATTGAGCTTTATACTTGCCATATTTATGTTATCATTGGTATTGAATACCTCGTTGCCTATTAATTCTCATGGTAAGAAGGGGGTGTTTACAAGCAGTACAATCAACCACATCTGTGAGCACAAGGGTTAAGTCATCAACGTTACTTAGTCTGGTTTGCAGGTAACAAGAAGGCTGGCATTTGAATCCTGCCCGGGAGGACTAAGGGTGATTTTCCCAGAATAGTTTTCCACTCTTACTTCACATTTCTACTAAATTCTACCTTCCTCATCACTACCTATATCACTAACTATACTCCTGATGAGTAATGAGACGAGATACACGATTTACCCCTCCCCCCCCCTTTTTTTAAGTAGGCTGAAAAAGCATAGTTTACAGATAAAAGCATTAATTTCCAACAATATTTAAATTAATTATATCAAAATTTAAAGAGGTTTATGAACATAAGTTCACTTAAAATTTCCAGGCAATTAAATCATCAAAAATATTATATAACAGAGCAAATACATAAATATTTTAACACAATTATTTTAATCTCATGTAAATATTTTTAAATAGTTTAACATAATTTAAATTAATCATATAATATATGCACTAGCCTGTCTACTTACCTACATAAAATGTACCATATTTTTTCAGATACTTAGACCCAGTGTCAGACAAGGTGGTGTCACAGCTTTTGTGATTGTATCACAGGCTCAGGGAAAGACGCAACATCAATACTTATAGTTTTGTAGATTTTTATAAGAATTCATTTATGTATTTTTTGTGTTAATCTTTTTCACACATTAACTAATCAAACTAAATAATAGATTAACTGAGTCAATCAGGTATTAGTCGAATAGTGAAGAATTTACATTACATAAGGCTTTGATTTATTTTATATAAATTTATTTTTTAAATAAATAATAAAAATAGATTAATAATAAAATAGTATCTCCCTTCCTCTACCTCCTCACACACACGCTCAATTTTGACTTGAATCTATCTGATGCAACTCATACTAAGCGTTGTCTAGTTTTATTAATGTTTGGGAAAGATTAACTCAAAACACATCATTCAAATGTATTTGAATAAAGTGTCAGTAAACTCTGCATTGCCTGGTGAAAAACTGCATTTCTTTTAAAGAAAATCTCATTGCTACATTGTTTTCTTATAAATACATATGCTACTGTGAATGTGCTGAATATGATGAGTTTGTACAATCGCAAGTAATTCTACAAAACCACTGGTTCACTCAGGGAATGTGAAACAATTATTTACTATTTCACATTCTCACCGAACATTTCACAAACTTAACGTTGAGTTTATAAAATTACCATCATCCACTGGCGAATGTTAATAAGTCACATCTAAATTAGGTTTGGTTAGGTTAGTTTAGGCAAGTTTATATTATGTTAGGCTAGGTAGGTTATTTTGGATTTATGTTTTATACTTTCATCAACACACATTAGGTATTTTATTAGTACCATTATATAGTGGCTAATGGGACTTGCCAGCTAATATTAATAATTATAGTGAGGTCTCAGGCAACAATCTTGCGATGTACTAGATAGTTGGTGACAGGAAGGTAGTGATTGGAACTCAACGTAGATGTACTTGGGGTAAATCTCCATATCATACCCTCTCCTACCTAATGTGGATGCATACACCCTTCTCTTTCTTACCCAATAAATTTAGCCACTAATAACTCTTGTGTTAAAGTGTATTGACTTTAAATATATTATATGTGTGTAGAAAAGAACAGAAAAAAAAAAAAGCCTACTCATTAGATGACTTTCTTCATTTCCTTTCATTCATAATTTTATATTTATTATTCTTATGAACACTGAGGAATAAGAAGAAAAGATAACTGGACAACTTTGAGATGTGGGACAGAGGGGAGAATAGAGGAGACAAATTGGGTGCCTAATGAAAAAGTACCAAGAAAAGTGAATCAAAAGAGAACAACTATACAGGTGATTTCATGAAGAAAGGCAACTGAATGGGTCACATTATGAAAAGAAATTGCTTATTGAGTGATGTCTCTGTGGATAGAAGATGGGATCAAAAAGACCACAAATATGACTGATGGATGACCTTAAACGAGGAAATAAGATGAAGTTTTCAGGATGCAAAAAAGAAATAATGCGATAGGACATGCTGAAGGACCCAGTTAGAACAAGACAAAAGACAGAACACTTAATAATGATATAGATTTTTAAATATAAAATTTCATGTTTTAAATTAGTAGTACAATTATTTTAGTCAAACACCTTAGCTCAGTCGGTAGTGTGTCTGCCTGCTGAACTAGGGGTCCCGGGTTCGATTCCTGGTATGGCCAGAAAGTTTATCATTGGTGAAATGTGGGTTTATCCTTTCACATTGATAAGATAACAGCCGAGGACTGGATGTTGTGCCTGTCCTAGTCTTAAGTTATATTATAAGATGAATGAAGCTATGACAGGCCTAGCAAGTCAGTAGTGGAAAATATATGGCTTGAATAAAAAACTGACCTAGACCACTTGAAACAATCGTGGAAGTAAAAAGTAGGGTTATTCAAAAGTCAATAGACCATACAAGTAGTATGTTTGCAAAGAGAACAATTATTTTTAAAACGCTTCTATCTCGTGTTTATTGATATGCTTTAGGCCAAGAAAAGCCTAACTTCTGGGAAGCAATTGGTGGCAAGGAAGAGTACACAACCAACAAAGAGCAGACAGAACACAGAGATGTCATACCTCCTCGTCTCTTCCACTCTTCCTATACCACTGACGCTTTCACAGGTTTGTTAACTACTTTATATACAAATACAAGTCATAACATGAATTATTGCCTAATGACTTGGAATTGTATAATAAGACAGTGTAAAAACAATGTACAATAATATAAAGTAAGTGACAGTGAAGGAAGCTAACCTGAAAGAATAGCTAAGTTATGTCTAGATAGAAACAATTACACTTCTCTCTTCATTCATACATTTTTACAATTCCCACTTCTTCACACTTCCACAATGACACTTGGTTTTAACTTTTCGGAAATATTCCTTTTTCATATAAAGAGACACATATAAATCACAAAAAAGGAATATTTACGATAATTCAAAACAGTGTGTAGCTTTGGAAGTGTGAAAGTGTGAGAATAAATGAAGAAAAATAAGAAATGACGAGAGAAGTGTGTTTGTTCCTATCTAGACCTAACCTAACTATCCTTTAAAATTGACTTCTTTCACTATCAATTACTTTACATTATTGTACAGTGTTTCTACACTCTCTTATTATAAATACAAATAAGATAGAATAGAATTAATAATAAATTATATATAATAAGGGAAGAAATATTTACACTAACTACTTGATTTTAAAAACTCAGCACACAAAATCAAATTAAACACTACACTATTTATAGAGAGATTTCATCTCAATCCTGTCAATGGGGGATGGGTCTGGGGGAGTACCCAAGTAAAACTGTTGAATATACTCTGTTACCAGGGTTACCAATGCTCTAATATTGTATGTTGCTGTCTCCCAGACCAAGAAGCTGGGGATACAAGAAATATTGTATTTTCACAACATTAATTGATTTTTTAAACTTCATTTGGTATACGATTTGGAGAGTAAATGTTATATTATGTGTTTCGAGCATTAGTTGGCCTTTGGTGACAATTATATTTTACTGCCCCCCAGACACCAGAAATAATGTTTTTTTTCGTGTGTTTTGCTAAGCCAAATTATTTGGTTTAGCACATTTATTTTATATTTTAATATGAGAAAAGAAAATAATCTTAGAATATCCACAATACTGGTACCTAGTTAGTTGTGTTTAGCCTGGCTACCAAACAGGGTGTTATTTTGTCAGCATTTATAAAGCATATAGCTTATTTTATTTTTCTTTAGCAATGTGATTCACACTGATATAAGAGAGAACCAAGGGGTGTGGTGAAAAATAGAATTTCTAGCTGCTAATGGGACCGTAATCTATTTTATAAGACCATTCCATATGTTAGAAGTTGATCCAGACAATGTTATTGTAGATGATAAAAAAAACCTTTTTTTAATAGCAATCATAATTTAATATTCAAAATGATCACTCTTAATTCTCAATTGGATTATATTTTTATTTATTTAAATAGTCCCATTTTGACCAAAATTCCACTCAATAATAAATATTCCCCCCCTCCCCCCTGTCCCTTCTTCTTCCCTCACCAGAAGGGGTTGGGTATTTTAGAATAAGGTTGGGTAAAATTCTGGATTTGGTTAAATATTGGAGGTTTCATATGTTTAAAATGCTAGTGTTACATAAATAATAACTTTGTAAAGAGCTACATTATATTCAAGATAAATAAAATAGCTATAATGTAAAAGAAATAGGTTTAACTTGTATGATCTTACTCAGGGGAAAGGTCCTGTTTGGTTAAAATGTACCTTTTCAAGGTATTAAGTGTAAAATAAAGATGATATTTATATCAATTTATTATTGTAATCTAGACCATGTGCAATGTAAGCAGTCATCCAATCCATTGTGTCTATTTTAAAATAATATTAGCTATAATACACAATTATCTCAGTATTATTGATATAACTTAAACCAAACTTTAGACCTCCTCCGTGGTCTAGTAGTCAGAGTTCCTGGCTACAGATCCATAGGTCCTGTGTTCGATCCTAAGTGCTTCCAAAGTTTATCTGTGAAGCAATGGGTCTAGATTTGGTTCAAACTCATCCTCGTGAGGACAAATGAGGAGCTACTTAGATAAAGCAGTAGCAGCTTCAGTTTATAAAACTGAAATTAACAGCGTCTGATATTTTGGCTGTTGTCACTACAGCCAAAACGTCGGTCGCTATTATTTCATCAATACGACTCAAGCATGAAAACATTCACTTTGATTCAACAACTGATTTAAACTGTAGAGTGTGACGTCACACTCTACGTATTACCCGCGTGGTTGAACTGCGAGCCCGCCGTGTTGACGATAGAGGGCAGGTCAGTTACTGTGTTTCCTCTGACGTCCGCGCGGGCGGGACGCGAGTTCAACCCTGCCCCCGATTGCTTTTAAAATAGTACTATCAATACAGTTGCCTCAGTTCTCTCAAGGGAGACAGTCCTGCTCAAGATTCCATTGTACTATCATTTCAATGTAATGTAACTCGTACTTCAGGTGTTGCTGAACTGTTCAGGATATTAACTGTGAAATAAAAATAATGAAACAAACGAGTACTGGTTTTGTTGAAGTTGAACTAATTAAACTATACAAAAACCTTTCATGGTAGCAGAGCGTGACAAAAACCCTGTCAGATCACGCCCATATTATTTTGCCCCTCCCAAATTAAAAATGCTACGCAATCAAATACAGGAACTTATCAATAAAGATATAATAAGACCTTCTAATAGCCCATTTGCTTCACCTGCCTTCTTAGTTTCCAAACAAGGAAAATCACCCCGTTTAGTAGTGGATTATCGAAAACTAAACAAGAATATACGTTTTGAAGCCACTCCCTTACCCACACAAGAAATGGCTTTCCAATATTTAGGTAAAGCGAGAATATTTACATTGTTGGATTTAAATAAGTCATTTCACCAAGTTCCTTTAAAGGAAGAATGCAAACAATATACAGCATTTGTTACGCAAACTGGACTGTTTGAATATAATTACCTCCCTTTTGGTTTATCAGTAGGGTCAGGAGTGTTAACCAGACTTATGAACATAATCTTCGGAGATATTCAATATAAATTTGTTTATAACTACCTAGACGATTTAGTGGTGTACTCCAATAACATTAGCGAACATAAAGTTCATTTAAAAGAAGTGTTTACAAGATTACGTAAAGCGGGATTAACCATAAATCCAAAAAAAATACAAGTAGGGGTAACACAAATAGAATACCTTGGGCATATAATTTCATACCAGGGTATATCCATAAATACAGAAAAAATTCGCCCTATAGTTGAATTCAAAACACCCAATACCCATAAAAAATTGTCAAGGTTTTTGGGCATGGTGTCCTTTTTTGGCAGATTTATCCCGAATTTGGCTTCAGTGGCAGAACCGTTATACAAATTGCGAAAACAAAAATCTATTTTTATTTGGAACGATGCGGCTGACCAAGCTTTTACTCAACTAAAAAAAGCTCTCACTACGGCACCCATCCTACGAATGGCTGATTTTGACAAACCCTTCATCCTTCAAACTGACGCCTCCTCTTCAGGCTTGGGAGCTATGTTGGCTCAAAGAATAGAAGGACACATACTACCCGTAGCGTACGCCAGTCGTACTCTACACCCACACGAGTTAAATTATCCCACATATGAACTTGAAGCCCTTGCTATAATATACGCCATAAACAAGTTCAGACAATATTTGGAGTCACAACCCTTTGAATTACACACTGACAACTCTGCCGTAGCTTGGCTACTTCAACATCCCCGACAAATAGGCAAGATAGCACGTTGGATTACTCAACTACAAGAACTTAGATTCAACATTGTAAACATAAAAGGGAAGGACAATCCTATAGCCGATGCACTATCCAGGATGTTTGAAGAAGAAACTATAGAAAGTTCCAACAATAATGTTTCGAGTATTGGATTCTTAACGCAAATACCGGAAATTTACACATCCATACGATCAGCACAACAAAGTGACCAACATCTAAGTAAGATAATTGAAAGAATATCTAATAAAGAGATAATCTGCAATTACAAAATTTTGAATCATATCTTATACCACAAACCATCGACTAAATCTAAATGGAAAATATACGTTCCCAAATCTTTTCAGAATGTTCTATTTCAGTATTACCACGTTTCGCCCGTTGGAGCACATCTAGGGGTCGCCAAAACCATTACGTTTATACGTAAACAGTTTTTTTGGCATGGCATGGACGGAGACATACGTGCCAACGTTCGGGCATGTGATATTTGTCTGCGATCTAAACCTGGTCAAAATTATAAATATGGATACTTGTCTTCGACAGTGTCAGAATTCCCCATGCAACGTTTGTTCATAGATTTTTTTGGCCCATTACCCAGATCTAAAAACGGTAATAAATATATTCTTACGGCTGTTGACGGATTTTCTAAGTTTGTATGGTTTTTACCCTTAAGTAAATCGACGGCTGAGCAAACTGTACGTGCCTTACAAAATAACATTTTCAAAAACTTTGGTTTACCTTGTTTCATAGTTTCTGACAATGGTTCTCAATTTACTTCTCACGTGTTCAAAAACATGTGTTTTCAACTTGGTATTAAACATTATACCACTGTGCCTTACTATCCTCAGCCAAATTTATGTGAGAGATCACATAGAAATTTGAAATCTGCTCTCATAGCGTATCATAATCTGCACAATAGAGAGTGGGATTCTAATTTACACTGGCTACAAATTGCTTTCAACAATGCTGAAAATAGTAGCCATAAATATACGCCAGCAGAACTGTTATTAGGCCATGAACTTTTGACACCCCTGAATCTCAAATGGTCCTTACCCGTAGTGCAAAAAGGAAGGCCAGAAGGAAGCTCCCTCCAAATGTGGACTAACGCTTTTAAACAGTTAAAGCGGGCACAAGCTCACATGGGTAAACACTATAATAAAGACAGACATCCGATTCCTTATAAGGTAGGTCAACAGGTAGTCTATAAGATCCAGCAGGTTAGTAATATGGCGGCAGGTATTGCAGCAAAATTAAATTTTCGTTGGTCTGAGCCAGTCGTTATCAGCAAGTTTTTGAGCGATGTTACGGTTCAACTTGTAGATGGTAAAAGTGGACTTCCTTTGCGCCGCGCTCATGTTTCACAGCTCAAACCATGTCCTATTGAAATTACTATGTTGGAATAGATTGTTATTGTTGATTGTTAGCTTATTTCCAAGCGTTCGCCTGCCGTGGCTTGTTCAACATGTGCTCTAATAATAATGAGTTCCTTACATCCGTATTTAAGTGTCAATATTACATATAAAATACTGAAGAGTGTATTTATAATAGTAAGGGTTTACACAGAGTTAATATAAGTGTTGATTCGTATATTGCATGCCCCCTTCATCTTATTATATTTACGTACAACACTTGTAACCAAACCTGGTGTCCCTCAATGTTCTATTATAAAATTCATTTCTTTGAGATTACATCAACGTAATAATTTTAGCTACCTATATTATAAAAACATTCTTGCAAAAGCTGACCAGTTTATTAATGATGTATAATTGGTTATTTTTATCTAGCACGTATAATTTTATACATAAAATGTTAATCTGTGTAATACAATTAATATATTTAAGTCTGGTGATTGTATAAAACCACTGCTTTGTAACATTTTGCTACTTCTATGATTGTCTATGTTAATATAATTAGCTTTATTACCTTACATACAAATATTAGGCTTAAGACCATACTATTTAAAATTTGTGTAATTATATTTTCTTATTTATTGTCCGTTTATAGTAGGCCTACTCGCGTTCTTCCAAGATTTATATATATGTATATTTTCGTTGTTGCATTTGTTGTTGTGTTCATATATTAATGTGCCATGAAACACACGTGGTGTGTTATGTTGTACGGGTTGTACTATTGTAGCTATAAAGTTTTTTTGCTTTTTTTTGTGGCTGGGGTGTATGTAGAGTGTGACGTCACACTCTACGTATTACCCGCGTGGTTGAACTGCGAGCCCGCCGTGTTGACGATAGAGGGCAGGTCAGTTACTGTGTTTCCTCTGACGTCCGCGCGGGCGGGACGCGAGTTCAACCCTGCCCCCGATTGCTTTTAAAATAGTACTATCAATACAGTTGCCTCAGTTCTCTCAAGGGAGACAGTCCTGCTCAAGATTCCATTGTACTATCATTTCAATGTAATGTAACTCGTACTTCAGGTGTTGCTGAACTGTTCAGGATATTAACTGTGAAATAAAAATAATGAAACAAACGAGTACTGGTTTTGTTGAAGTTGAACAAATTAAATTAAACTATACAAAGACCTTTCAAAACAATTGAACACTCAATCAAACTTGCAGCATAAATCATTACAATCTACAAGACTATATAAAATGTATAGGTTTCTTTGTGAATGCCTCTCTGTATCAAGTCTTACATTTTATACTTTCGCTCATCTAACGCCATTTTATAATCAAGACAATCTACATTTTCTGATTTTCATTTTTCAAGAGGTAGCATTGAAGTTTTACTAACATAATATATGCTACACTAGATTTTCTAAGAAAAAGTATCAAAGCAAATTGTCAAAAGAAATACAAAACTCTACTGTTGCAGTTAAAAAAGGGGATCCTTATATGTTCTTAAATATAAAACATTCTTAATGAATTTCAAGTTTTTCAAGCGCTTGGAAATATCTTAGACCTACCTAGTTATACTGACTCAATTGTTGACCCCTTGAATATTTTCTAAAGAGGACAATAATTATTGTGCACAGTGGAGGAGATTGTGAACTTCTCCCAATCTGACCTGGTCCAGGAAGATATCATGCTGCTCGATGCAAGACATGTTATCTATATCTGGTCTGGCAAGGCATCAAGCAAGATGGAGCGGGATGCAATTACTTTTATACCCATAAAATATCTGAGGACAGGTGAGTAGTGGTCATCTACAAAGCTGCGCTTGTTGCTGTTTATGAGAAACCTTTTTAAAAATAAAATCATTGTTTACACTTCCATGTATTATTAGTTTTAATTTATAGCTGTGTATACGCTTAAGTACTAATTACGCTAATGGGTTAGGAATTGGGAAGGTTGAATTTCGAGAAAGTGAGCCCCCATTTGTGTGGAGGGAGAGTGGAAAATCATTTAGGAAAAAAACCTTGTTCAACCGACCAATATTCGAACATTGATCCCCCTGTCCTCGGCAGTCGAGCTCAACTTGAAACTAGCGCATTAGCGAACTAGGCCATTGAGGCGGGTTTCCAAGCTATAGGCAAATATATTTTTTAAATACAGTTTTGAGAGAAGAAAAGGAACTGAACAAATAATATGTTTCTATAAGAATGTCTAAAATGTAATTGTGCATATCTTACAAGCTACAAGTTACAACTATTAAAAGAGCAAGAAAATCTGTGCATTGGATTGTGCTCTTTATTTTATTACCATAATATTTTCTGTAAGACCATGATAAGTTGTGGATTTATAGCCATTAACTTGTTTATGTAGCTCAGTCAAGGGACTGAATATACCTCCAAAATACTAAACAGTGTCATAATCAATTTTAATTAGAAGGTGTTTAAATAATCTGTTGATAAAAATGTTTACAATACAGCATATGTCTCACCATATATCTTACTATGTCTCAACATACATCTTACTATGTCTCACCATACATCTTACTATGTCTCACCATACATCTTACTATGTCTCACCATACATCTTACTATGTCTCAACATATATCTTACCATGTCTCGCCATACATCTTACTATGTCTCAGCATATATCTTTCTATGTCTCAACATATATCTTACTATGTCTCAACATATATCTTACTATGTCTCAGCATATATCTTTCTATGTCTCACCATACATCTTACTATGTCTCGCCATACATCTTACTATGTCTCAGCATATATCTTTCTAAGTCTCGCCATACATCTTACTATGTCTCAGCATATATCTTTCTATGTCTCAACATATATCTTACTATGTCTCAACTTATATCTTACTATGTCTCGCCATACATCTTACTATGTCTCAACATATATCTTTCTATGTCTCGCCATACATCTTACTATGTCTCAGCATATATCTTTCTATGTCTCAACATATATCTTACTATGTCTCACCATATATCTTACTATGTCTCAACATATACTTACTATGTCTCAACATATATCTTAATATGTCTCAACATATATCTTACTATGTCTCACCATACATCTTACTATGTCTCAACATATATCTTAATTTGTCTCAACATATATCTTAATATGTCTCAACATATATCTTACTATGTCTCAACATATTTCTTACTATGTCCCAACATATATCTTACTATGTCTAAACATACATCTTACTATGTCTCAACATATATCTTACTTTGTCTCACCATACATCTTACTATGTCTCAACATATATCTTACTATGTCTCAACATACATATTATTATGTCTCAACATATATCTTACTATGTCTCAACATACATCCTACCATCATGCATGCTTCTTCTCTGTTTGTTGCTGTAGATCCTGCTGAGAGAGATGAGGACATTCCTGTGTTTTTTGTGAAACAAGGATTTGAACCCAATACCTTCACAGGATTCTTTAAAAATTGGAACTCAACATTCTGGAATGTGAGTTTTTATATGATTGTGTTTTAGTGTTAGCATGGTTTGATGATAATGATTGGAACAATCTATTTTAAGGAAACACGTTGAGCAGTCTGAATTATAAAGAAATGCACCACCTTGTATTCACCTGGTCAAAGCATGAGACCTGGATTCCAAGCTCAGAGCCAAACATGTTGTTGATACCAAAACTTTTGGTGTTATTGGAATGGTATGTGATCAGGGCCATAGGTAGCAACACTCTCAGAAATATTATCAGTAAAGTAATCCTCCACAATGCCTAGGCTTGTTAAATTCTTGGTACCTACAGTGCCAATCATGTTTGAAAAAACGAAAATTACTTCAAAGGTGAATCCTTGCTAGAAAAAGTCCTCGCCATCTTCTTTTAGGGGGCGTTACTACAAGCCACTGCACTTGGTATGAGCCATGGTGTGTTTTATTGTAATCTCCCTCTAAATAAAGTTTATCAATATAATTTAAAAGAACACATACTGGAATAAAATAATCAGTAAAATCTAAAATACTATTATTTACAGTATCTATCTAAATTACTACCTGTAAAGGTATGTACTAATAAAACTTATAAATTAGAGATTAGAAAGGTTGAATTTAGAGGAAGTGTGGCCCCATTTATGTGAAGGGAGAGTGGAAAACAGTAGATCTGACCGAGATTCGAAACTCGATCTCCTTGTCACCTGCAGTCTAATCTATTGTAAGAGTGATGCCTTAAACCATGCTGCCATCAAAGTAGGTGACCTTTATTTAAGATGGCTATTTGCTAATGTGACTATAACTCTATAAAATACATTGATGAAACTGATATGTCCTTGTACTCTAGGAATGTAAGTCATACGACGAACTCAGGCGGGAACTGGAGGGCAAGAACCCAGTCCTAGAGCTAGACTTTGTTCTCGTCGATGGAGAGAAGAGGTTTGACGACTTTGTGAAGTACCCGGTAGAGATGTTACGAGAGGAAGCTGACACTCTACCAGATGACATTGACAAGACAAGGAGAGAGGTGAGAGGCGACATCTTGTTTTAGGAGGGGTAAAGTTTGAGTAAATACAGACCAACTTACCAATGAGCTGTTAGGTCAGTAGCTCTCCAAAGGGGGAGAAATTTGTAATCATTTTACTATCTCTGCGACCCACTACCCTTTCAGATTGTACACCTAGGTACTAATTACGTTAGTGGGTTAAGGATGAGGAAGGTTTAATTTAAGGGAAGTGTACCCACATTTGTGTGAAGTGAAAGTGGGAAAACATTTAGAAAAAAAAACCTCAGTACACACAACCTGGATTTGAACTCCGATATCCCCGTCATCAACAGTCTAGTCTGCTGCGAGAGTGACCTTAGACCATGCAGCCACCAAAACAGGTTTTAGTTAATTAATATTAATATACGACTTGTATGGTAAATTTTTAATTATAAAAGAGTCATTTTATTTTAAGCATGTCCTCCATTATTGATTCTCTTAGCTCATAACGTCTGGACATAAGGTTGTTAATATCAGGGGTGGTGCGAAAAATAAGGGATTAACTAAGAAGTGCCACTCCGATAAAAAGTATGAACAATATTTCAATAGGCTAGATTCATTTAAATATAGTAAGATCACTAACACATTCAAATTAATTTTTTTCTAAAATAAGATGTGTAGCTATAGACCTATATATATAAATTTACAATTTCATGAAACAAAACTATTTTTTAAACCCATCAAACAATATTAACTTAATGATGTATTGACCTATTACTATATTAAAAATAGTCTCACCATCCAGTTAATCGAGTTTTCAATATTAGGACCGACAAATAGTGGATTCTAAAGACAGTTTGCTACGTGATAAGTAGGCCTACACTTAAAGTAAATTGCTTGAAGTACCAGTGAGATTAAACATCAGTCAAAATACACTTTGGCAACACTTAAATTCATTTAGGTTTAAAATTGACTAATATTTTTTCTGATATATTCTTATGTTTTCCATTTGGTTTGTAATCTTAAATCAATGATTCACTTTTGTTTAGCTAGGTCTGACTATATTTTTTTGGAACAATCTTAAGTAGGGTTTTTCTTTAGTTGTGTTTATAAAATGTTCTTAAAAACTTTCTCTTGTTCTGATAATAATTATTTAAAATAAACCTATTTATTTCAAACAAGCCCTGTAAAATAAGTTATTTGACCCAGGGCAGTCTCGAAAGAAGCGACTCCTCCCTCCCCCTCACACCATCTCAAATATCAGTTATGTCATAGCTGTGCCACCGGGTTGCAACTGTTAACTCTTATCACTTGACCGATTTAATTCCACTGATAATTTATAACACAACAATATATTATACAATTTTATTTTCAATGTGTATAAGATGTATTTTAAAATGTTGGCAACATTATTCGTTGCAATCTGTTCTAATGCCCTTGTAATATATTAATATTTATGTTTTAAAAATTATATACTAATACAAATTGGTATGAAGGGCACCTGTCAGTGCCTAGGACAATCGCCTCGCCCCCGTCCCTTGCGGTGGCCCTGGATAGCATTAAAATATTAATTAAGAAATTAAGGACTCTAGAGTGTTAGTTGAATCAGCTAGAGTCTGGTGTTATTCCTAGTGAAAACTAAGATCAAATGTTTAACTACAAAATTAGTATTGCTTCCTCCCACTAAGATGAAGATTGGTGGTCAGTGATCTTTCTGGTATGTTTGTCCAAAACAGGGTTTATTGTAAGCCTCTAATATTTTTCACAAGCATTTAAAATAAATTCAACCTTTCTTATATAGTACACCACAAACACCCTACTCGGCAAGCTGTTTGAGTTTTACAATGATGGTAGTGGTGGTGATGGTGGTGGTGGTGGAGGTGGTGAGGTAATAGTGAGCAACTAAAGTTTGACTGAGAATCACACACTTAATTTGTTTATGGAATCTCTGAACTAACTTCAAGTAAAAGTTATGTCAACCTTTGTTTTTAATAACAAAATACTAGTTTTTAATTTCTCATTTTTGTTTAAATCAACAACTTCCATAACCTTACACATGGCCACTACATTTGTTGTATACAATGTTATAAAATGATAGGTATAGCAACTAACTATGTTTGGGACTACCTAGAATTGTCTGGCTGATAGTATAGACTTCCTCTGTTAGGACACACTTCAGATATATATATATATATATAGTATACATCCTTATGTTATGTACAGTGCTGGACTGGGGCTAAAAATATTGGTTTCCAGGAGACAAAGGGGTTCGACCCACAACTACAAGGTTATCATTTAATTTTTATAAGAAATAAATCATATTTTCAAAAAATATATAAGTGGAAAAAAAGGCACAATTGAATTTTTTGTGAAATAAATGTATATTTTTTAGTAATTGCAGTATATATTAGGTACTAAACATAAAGACAGATTGTTATAGTTGAATTTTAGATTGATTTTCTTAAATTTTAAATAAATGATGGCTGTTTTTTTTTAAAGAGTTAGCTTGTATAGAACATTTTACACATTAACAGGTAGTTCAAAAGCATATTTCGCGCAGTCCTCTATATTAAGAGTAATCGTTTAAATTTACTAAATGATTGTGTGAATATGTCAATTGCTTCTGCATCCGATTCATCTAAGAATTTCTTTTCAATGGATAGCAACATGTCTTTATGATCTTTAGCTTTGACAATGTCATCTAACATTGGACTTGAGTAACTGAGAGTGTGACTTTATAAAGTTCATAAAAGTTATTATCTATATGTCTTGTAATGAAGTCTGTTGGATGCCAGAATTTTTAGTATACATGTGCAAGTGTTACAAATTCTACACTTGTTGCAACTGGAAACCATATTCTCACCATAACTAAGCAATAGCTTTAATACATCAAAATTCAAAGCAAAAGAAAACAATTCCAATATTATTTATCTTAGCTAATTTGAAGGGACAGCTTAATAATACCTTCCACTGCTTCGTCTTCAAGGCCCTTCTCTGCAATAGTTTTAAATTTTGCTGCATCAAAGCAGGACAAATCTTTTTACGTTTTATGTTTTACGAAGTGTGACTCTAGTGACGGTCCAGTGTGCAATGTGGTCCATTAATAGGTTACACACATTTACTCTTTGGGTGCCAATTGTAGAATTCCTAAGAAATCCCTTCGTTGGGTTCTAGTTGTTAAACTCTACAAAACCTCGACTTGGGTTACAATTTATAAAAGTCAAGAAATGCCCCTTGATGGATGCCAATTGAAGACTCGTACATAAATATGACTTATAATCTTAACATCTGTCCCTGGCTAGCTCAGCTTCTCTTATCGACACAATTACCGCGTAAGGAAATTCCCACTTAAAACAATAAATATACTTTGATTACTTTTATATTAGTTTATTATTAAAACTTTTATATGTTATTACTATAACAAGTACAATTGACCCGTCCCTGTGCCAGTCACTGTATACTAAACCATAGCTAAATGTGTGGTGCCAAGCTATACACGTCTTGTCACCCCCCTGCACACCGCGTATCCTCTTACTGGTGTAACAGTCAGAGTTTGTTCCTCCAGCATGTCTTCTTACTGGTGTAACAGTCAGAGTTTGTTCCTCCAGCATGTCTTCTTACTGGTGTAACAGTCAGAGTTTGTTCCTCCAGCGTGTCTTCTTACTGGTGTAACAGTCAGAGTTTGTTCCTCCAGCGTGTCTTCTTACTGGTGTAACAGTCAGAGTTTGTTCCTCCAGCGTGTCTTCTTACTGGTGTAACAGTCAGAGTTTGTTCCTCCAGCGTGTCTTCTTACTGGTGTAACAGTCAGAGTTTGTTCTTACAGCGTGTCTTCTTACTGGTGTAACAGTCAGAGTTTGTTCCTCCAGCATCTCTTCTTACCGGTGTAACAGTCAGAGTTTGTTCCTACAGCATGTCTTCTTACTGGTGTAACAGTCAGAGTTTGTTCCTACAGCGGGTATTTTTTAAATTCTGATGACATCGACAATTGTACCAGAGTGGACTGACAATATCGACCTATCACATGGGAGTAGTTTGAACTCTTGCTTTATGGTTGGCTGGACAATGCAACTACTACTAAGTACTAAGTAAAAGGTGTATTTCTCTTAGAAAAGAAACTAAGTGCAATATCAGCTCTTTCCTTTTTGATTTCATCATCCAACGCACCCAGTAAGCACATTTAAAATATAATAAATGTATTGCCTTCCAAACTGCCTGAAGGGCTTAAATATTATAAAATGCAAATGAATGATTAAAAATAATGTCTAAGGTCTTACTTCTACTAGCTTGGTCTAAGGTTTTGCTTGGTCTTAAAAATGTCTTGCTTTCAAATTTAGTACGGGCTTGCTTGGGTATATGCTCATAAGCAGCTGCTGCAAATTTACGCATATATTTCAAAATTAACTTTTTCCCAGTAAACTTCTCAAACGGTGTCACGTTATTATTTACCTTGCTTGGCCGCGGATTTAAAATGTAAATACTCAGATTTACCGCCTCATCCCACAGTTCCTCCGGAAGTTGTGCGTCAATCAGCATTGTCATAGCGCATCCCACAATGGATCGATTTTCCCGTTCAACACAGCCATTCTGTTCTGGACAATATGGAGCAGTTCTCTCGCAGATTGTCCCAGTTTTACTTAACATGCTCTGTACATTTTTTGCTCACAAACTCGCGACCATTGTCACTCTTAAGTACTTTTACTTTGTTTCCAGTCTGCATTTCTATCATCTGTTGGAATTGTATGAACGTATCAAAAACATCACTTTTGTACTTAATAAAATATACAAAACGATATGACGTGCAGTCGTACTTATATAGCAAGAAATAATTGGCTCCTCCCAGCGACGTGACCAACATTTTTCCACGGACATCTTTGTGTACAAACTCACCAGGGTTACTTGCATGGGGATTAAGATTTTCATAAAACGGCAGTCGATGTGGCTTGCCAAATTTACATGACTAACAAAACAGCTTGTCTATGTTGTTCACCTTTAACCCTGGTAGGAGTCCCTGACTTGCCATGGTCCTGAAGCTATTGATGCCTGGATGTCCCAGTCTTTCATGCCATAGCTTCACTGACTCAGTTGCTGAGTTGGCTTGCTCAACAGTTTTATTCTAGAAAATCATCTTGTAACATTGGTTAACCATTTTAATTCCAGTTACAGCAACTCGATTTTGTGCTTGAATCTGTACCTTGATTTTTCTTTCATCGAAAATCCCCTTGAACTGTTTACTAGTCAATGCTCCAACTGAAAATAGATTTTTCTTAAATTTCGGAACATACCAAATATTTTCAAGTGTGTGAAGCTCCCACTGTCCATTTACAAGAGCTAACACTTCTACAGAGCCGATACCTTCCGGTTGAACATACGAATTATCCCCAATCTGTACGACACTCAAATTTTCTATTGGATGATGTCATATGTTTTGACGCAGCACTGTCCACCAGCCACACAGCCACCGAATCAGGTCCTGGGTATATACTTACATCCTTTGCATTTGGTAATTGTTTCGATTACTCGTTTTGTCTAGTTGCACATTGCAAGTGTGTTGTAATTGTATGGCTTGGTTTTTGAATGTATTTTACAAAAATATTTTGAGTATTTTATATTTTCTCATTTTTGCCTAAATGTGTAGTTATGTAGTAGTAGTAGTAGTAGTAGTAGTAGTAGTAATAATAATAATAATAGCCTTTATTTATCTGGCGAAGTTCCACTCTCTCTCTTCCACTTAACCAGAGTTGAATACAACATACACTATTAAATTTATTGATATACAATTTAATAAAGAAATATTCAAATAAGTATAAAATCATTTGCACGCTCATTCACACACTCTTATAAAGCTCAAGTAGTTTCAAGAACTCAATTTAGCTTATTAGACCAGATAAATTGTTTATCCACACACTTGAAGGGGTGTCTAGATGTTAGATGATGAGTATAGTTATCTAGTTTGTTCCAAGTCTAGATGTTAGATGACGAGTCGAGTTATCTAGTTTGTTCCAAGTCTAGATGTTAGATGACGAGTAGAGTTATCTAGTTTGGTCCAAGTCTAGATGTTAGATGACGAGTAGAGTTATCTAGTTTGTTCCAAGTCTAGATGTTAGATGACGAGTAGAGTTATCTAGTTTGTTCCAAGTCTAGATGTTAGATGATGAGTCGAGTTATCTAGTTTGTTCCAAGTCTAGATGTTAGATGATGAGTAGAGTTATCTAGTTTGTTCCAAACCTGTGATGCCAGGACAGTGACAGAACGAGCATATGTCTGAGATCTATGTATGGGAATAGACATCTGTAGAGTGGATTCTGATCTAGTGGCACAGCTATGTTTATCTTTCAGAAATAGGAACCGTGAGGAGAGGTATTGAGGCTGAGATGACGATAATATTTTGTGAAGCAATACTAATAAATTTAGCCTTTGCCTTTGATTTATTCTTAACCAACCAAGTTTATTAAAATACTTAGAAATATGGTCATGCCATTTTAAGTTAAATATGTATCGAACACATGTGTTTTGTAGTCGTTGTAGTCGTTCTGCTAGATCGTCTCTCAAGTCATTGTATACTACATCACAGTAGTAAAAGTGTGGCATTATTAAGCTCTGGACAAGGATAATCCGTACATTTTCTGGGAGAAAATTCTTCAACCTTCTCTATGAATATAATCAGGCATACACTTTATTGCAAATTGAATTTACCTGACTGTCCAATTAAGATGTTCATCAATAATCACACCAAGGTTTTTAGCAATTGTTGTCAGTTGTACTGTGGATAGTCCTAATCGAATGTCAGTCAGTAGGGAGCGGTCCACATTCAGTATTGATCTGCTGGTTCCTATAAGAATGGCTTGAGTTTTATCAGGGTTCAATTTAAGTACATTTTTTCAGACCAAGCATTTATTTTAGCTAGGTCAATATTTATTCATTGTATGGCTGTATTTATTGAAGAACGGTTGGTGGAAATATATATTTGAAGGTCATCTGCATACATGTGATATTTACAGTAAGCTAATGAAGAAGTGATATCGTTCACATATAGAGAAAAAAGCAATGGCCCTAAAATTGAGCCCTGTGGAACGCCAGCCTCAACTGGGTGCCATGTTGAGAACGTGTTGCCTATCATAACACTTTGCTGGCGACCATGGACATATGATCTCATCCGTATACTGCCTGGGGAGAAATTAAATAATACTTGCAATTTTGCTAATAGAATATTAAAATCCACAGTATTAAAAGCTTATGATAAATCTAATAATATAAGAAGTGTTAGCTTGCGCTTATCCATGGCTAGTCTGATGTCGTCTGTGACATTTATCAACGCGGTACATGTACTATGATATGATCTGAATCCTGATTGATAGGCAGTTAACAAATTGTGTTTGTTAATGTGTCGGTAAGTTTGTTGATGCACTAGGAATTCTAGTGCCTTAAAAAGTGATGGAAGCATACTTAGAGGTCAAAAGTCATGTAAATCTTTTGCTAGTCCTTTTTTAGGTACAGGTATAATAAGTGCGAGTTTCCAAAGTGCTGGAAACTGTCCGGTCATGAGCGAGAAGTTGAATAAGTCAGTCATTGATACAACATTTCTTAAAATTGTTTGTATTAACAATATTGAAATTTTGTCTATACCTTGTGCTTTCTATTTTATTCTCATTATTGATTTATATACCTCACGATGAGTCAAATGGGCAAAGTAAAAAGTACTGTCATCATTATAGTCACTATTAGTATTACTTGCATTGGAGGCATAAATGTTGTTTATAGTTTGTATTCTAGCTATCTTGTTAGTTAAATTAGGAATGAGAAGAAACTCTTCATTTAGTTTATTGGGACTGATGTGCATATGAGTGCTTCTGGGTAATGTATGCCCCACTCCCATCCTCCACAGTTCCCTCCATAGTTTATGTATTAATTCATCATTGTCATTTTGCTTTTTCTACCTCAAAATTCCATTTATTTTACACTGTTTTCTCATAATATATTACTACTCACAATATTTAATTCAGTTTGGTGATATAATTGTTTTAGATAATTGTTTTACCTAAAAATTAATTTATTGACAAAGTTTATTTTTATTTAGTATCTACATTGTTTTATAGGCATTCACAGATGGGCAACTTTTAATTTATTTTTGTAGCACATTTCTTCGCCAAAATCTGGTGCTATTCATTTTTACTGTACGAATTTTCCAACAGGATTAGATTTATATTAGAAGTTATCATAAATTATATTAAATATCTTGGCAATGTTTGGATAGAATGATTCAACATTTTATCAACAACAATAACAATGTAATAATAACAACAATAACAATACAAATAAATCAAATTTACATTTGAAAATTTAATGTATTATCCAAAAATCAACTTAATCACTATTATAAAATTGTATCAAATAACTTATCTAAATAAAATCAGCAGTAGAGTTATTATTATAAAATCAAAATGTTTTCAAAGATTCAAATAAAAAAGATGTTTGAAAATATTTTTTAAGCTGTTAAAAAGCTGAAGATTGGTGTATCACATAGTTAAAAAAAAACACATTTATAACTAAATGTGAATACAGTTAATTTACAAATTAACAATATCATAGGATAATTTAAATTTTATTTAGCGATAACAGAAACTCACTCAAATGAAATGAAAGCTTATTTAGGTACCGGTACAATACTTAAAATATCAAATTATTTTTTGTTTGTTTTTAGAGACAAATATTTAATTAAGTCATTTAGTAGTTACAGTAGCTTTTTTTTATCCATGTGATTTGAATCTATCTTAAGATTGGACTCATTGGCCATTACTATAAGGCTGTCTAGGATTGGCCAGATCAAAATGTTTGCTTTTGTTCTTGATCAAATGTCCTTAATTGAGTCATTATGAAAAATATCATGTTGTACCAGATTAAATCATTCTCAATAAGAAATACACATATACTTTCAAAGTTTGTAGTGAGCGGATTAAAACCTAAAAATATTTCAAACAGCAGCTTTCTCATATGGTATGCTGTGGCTTTTTGATGCACATCTGTCTTCATTGCCACATTGTCACTTTTGTCACAATGTCACCTTCATTACTAAACAAATTATTATATATAGTGTACTTTCACTTAACTGAGAAATCAGTATTTTAAACTACATTAATTACTTACTAGTAATGTGTCCCTTTTTTATCTAATGTTACACAATTAGAGATAAGGCAGCTACACTTCATTAACACCTTGCAACCTTATCTTCTATCACTTATCTTTGAGTGTTTTACTTTACCATCTGTTTATGTTATCAGCGTGCTAGTGAACACAGCACACATTCTAGCATCGCTTAGAAAGTCTTTAAATATGTGTGATGGACCGATAAAGAAATCTGTGGTGCGGTCAATATGTTTTCTGTGCATTAAACTTCGCTAAGATTCTGAAATAGTTTAATGTCATGGTGGCAGTGAATACGAAGTTTGCGTTTATGACTCTAAGAGACAATACTCCCAGAACATAGTTACAATATCAAACAAGAAATCACAGGAGCTGATGTATAAGGATAACACTTCAAAATACATTCAAGTAAGTGTTTCATAGCTGTCTACAATCATACATTTTAAATTGAGGTATTTAAAATATACATTTAACTGATAGATGGTCTAGAAACTATTTTAACAGTTTTATTAATGGTCATAAAAAGTATGAATAGAAATATTTTATTATGTTTGGTAATATATATATATGGGGCAACTTGTTCCAAATGCCATCTAAGTGTTTTATCATTTTTTATATATTCTGAGAAGAGTATGGTGCTTTGAGCATACTAACAAGTAGATTTGGGTTGAACACACGATTTTAAAAATATTAATCTTGAATCTGGATCTCCACTTATCTTCGAATCCCAAATCCGAATTTGAGTTTTGGAAAAAATTAATAATATATGAGGAAACATAAATATAATAGGATATTAAATACAAATAGTAGCTAAATGTTAACACTATTTCTTATAATACATTCATTATAACATTCATGCATTCAGTTAAGTGTTAAATCATTGGTCTGGGGACTGGTTGTTAAGTTCATCCTATAATTCTAATTGATTCTAAGCCAACAATAAGCAGTATTACAGCTCTAAAACAAATTCACTTAGAAATTTAAAAGAATTAAAATTTGTTTTAAGGATTTGAGAGATTCAAAGGATTAAAGGGCCCAACCCTATTAACACTCTCTAACATACTCAAGTAATATATTATACTAGTGATTGTGGTGTTTGCTATGAAGGTGGCGGTACACAACCATGGCTGTACCAGAGTCTGGAAACTGGGCTAGTGTGCTAAAACAGACCAAGAATAGTCCAGTGGTTCTCCACAAATGTAAGTTTGGAAGAAAATAATACATCTCAGCTATATAGTTGCATGACAAGAAACAACTATGCACTTATTAGCCATCCTACAAATTAAAATAGAGTTTAGTTGACTTTCCATAATGTTAGTGAATATAGAACATAAACATATAGTAAAGTATTCACTGATTATGTGCACACAAGTCTTGCTAAGTTACAGATAGTATTGAAAGTAGCCCAACATGTCAGTTCAGTGATAGAATGTCTGCCTACTGAGCTATGGCTCCTGGGTTTGATTACTGGCATGTCCAAACAATCTACCATTAATGAAATGAGGGTTCCCCCTTTCACATCGATAAATTAACAGCTGGGGGCTGGGTGTTGTGTCTGTTCCAGATTTAAGCTAGTATACAAGTCATGTGCTGATATAATCAGTTTGGAAATACCTCAAATAAATTGTATTACTAAAAACATAGCAGTCATAGGGAATATATAGGCCAATCAGTTTTTAATCTGCTTGTTAAATAATCGTATATTATTGTTTTAATTCAATTTTATTATTTGTCAATTCTTAAATTCAGGATAGTAATTTAAGATATCTTTCACTTGTCATGATTATTATTTAATTTTCAGATAAGAAGTGTGATGAAGATGATGATGATGATTTCAAAACTGTTGCTCCGAGCATTATTGAGTTGGCGTCCACTCCGCCAAAACAGGTTCTGGATGGAATGCAAGTAAGATTTTTATTAAGAATACGTCTCACAACTGATTAATCCAGATCTTAGGTACAGAAGACTCTCGATTTTCCAGGGTAATTAAGGGGAGAGGAAGTATGGATAGTATAAATCACGGATAGTACCAAAAATCCCTTTTTCCCGTATATACATTACATACTTAATTAAAGAAGTCCTTTACTCATTTGTTTTATCTCCAAGTGTTGTACTAATTGCCGTTACTTTCCAGTGCATGTATTCATTGTTTGTAAAGTGTCATCCTGCTTCTCCCAATTTGTCAGGTCAGCAGCGGCTGTACAACCTTGCAGTACTATTTCCTGGTCTCTCTCTCTCTCTCTCTCTCTGAGAGATTGCCGCGCCTGTGCACTGGGTAGCAATAACAGAATGCATTCAGGCGGTAGTGTATTGTTTGTGACACATTTAAATATAGCCACGGTTAAGCCGCAAACTGGTTGATCCGCCCCCGGTAAATCAAGTCTACTATACATGATTATGCTCTAACCACAAATCTCATTCAAGTGGAGTATTTGAATTCTTCACTTGATAGCAGCAAAATTGGGACCTGTGTCATTTTTTTTTATTTGAGAGTAGTAAGCCTAGGGAGTCAATTTTGTAGAGTTTTAAAATATTTTGTTAAAGGTTTCCACTTATTTCAATTCAAGTGTTTTCCATTTAAGACTCCAGGTTCCTGCACTAGGATGCGACATTTAGTTTGAGCTTTATTACCGGTACCTACATCAGTTAATTTGATACAATAATGGAGATTAATAAAAATAAGGAAAAATAAACTAATTAAGTGAAAATTGAGTGAAAAAAAATCCCACCTATCACCTAGAGAAACAGGAAAAATGTGTGGTGAGAATACGATACACAAATGTGACATCTTCTTCCTTTCTTTTGGCTTCTATGACAGAAAGAGTCATATAAACATTATAAAACACAGTTTCTATGGTTCAGCATTATTATTTTGTTTCCATTTATTTGAGGTATTTAATGTGACCTTTATGAAGTGACTAATTACATCAGCTCACAGCTTATAAACTAACTTATATCTAGAACAGACACAACACTCAGCCCCCAGCTGTTAACTTATCACTGTGAAGGGGAGAACCCACATTTCACCAATGATAAATGTTTCGGCCATGACAGGGGTTGAACCTGGGACTCTTAACTCAGCAGAAAGACATGCTACCGACTGAGCTAAGGTGTCAGACTCAGCACTGTTACCTTTATAAAAACTTTTTTTTTACCTCTATTACTGTTTCCAGCCTGTGTCCTGGCTTAATTTTTTATTCAAGCCATATATTTTCCACTACTGGCTGGCTATGTCTGTCGTAGCTTTATATGTCTTATAATCTATCTTAAGACTAGGACAGGCACCACATCCAGTCACCGGACATTTATTCATCACTGTGAAAGGGTAAACTCACATTACACCAATTATAAATTGTTTGTCCATGCTGGAAATCGAACCTGGAACCCTTAGCTCTGTAGGAAGACATACTACCAACCAAGCTTAGATGTCGGACTCCTTATAAAAAATAAGAGGGCCAAATAAATGTTTAGAAATGTATGAAAACAGTGTGTAACAATGTAATGTAAGTTATAGAGAAGGATGCCAACCTAAAAGGACAGTTCTCTCTTCATGCTTCACAATTCCAACTTCTTAGCACTTTCATAGCTACACATTATTTTCAATTTTCAGAAATTCCTCAACTATGAATTGAATATTTAATGTTTGTATTCAAGATTTTTTTTTAGTTCGTGCATTTTTTAAAAAGCTAGTATTTCACACAAATATTATATTTATTTAGCAGTGACAAGTGTAGATTTGCTAAGCCAATTGTAAGATGCGTTAATAAATAAATTATTAATACAATTTGGCCTAGCATTACCGCACTTTTGGAACTGAGGAAATGTAGAGTTAGAGGAAATGTTTCCACATTTGCGTGAAGGGAGAGTGGGATGTTATCTAAGCCAAGCCACCCTCAGTAAACCCGGCTGAGATTCTAGCACAGAACTCTCTGTCACCAACAAACCAATCCATGCGAGATTGACCCTTAATCTGCATGTTCACTGATGTGGATTAGGGAAATAATAAATCACAAATTCTTCCTGAGGATAGCTGTCCTGGGTGTGAAGAAGGGGTTAATGACTTAGTTCTTTAGCAAATATATTTTTCGCAATAATCAGACTTTAGACCATCAGACTACTGCTTAAGAAAGAGAACAAAACCAATTTCCAAGTAATACATGTTCAACTCTTAGTGCAAATCAAACCCTGGGCACTTAAGCCACTATAAAAATGCACTAATGACTGAGCTAAGTGTTGGACACAAGTCATTTAGAATGTATAGTTATAAAAATAATCATAACTAAATAATCTTTTTCTTTATATTGTAAAATTACACCTAAACACGGGGATCGAATCTGGGACCTTTGGCTTAGTACACCAATGTTCTAACCACTGAGCTATTCAAGAATTAACAATTAGCTTGTATCGTAATCGTGTTTATTTAGAAAACATTTTAAATCTTGGTAAAGAGAGTTATATTGAATGTTTGAACAGATATGATAATTAGAAAATATTATTGTTATAGCTTTCATTATAATCTTTTGAACCACCTCAAGCAATCTATGATAACAATAATGAGTTCTAAGAAAAACACTTAAGTTCTCAAAGTTTGCAATCGTAGAAAACGTGACATATATCTATGCCTGAAACTAGCCACCCCTCCCTTGTTTTACATTCACGTTCACTCTGTAGGCTACCTGAGGAAAGAGGGACATGGCGAACAAAATTTGTCCGATAAAAAGTTTGGAATCAATTTTAGTACAATAGCTTGCCGCCAATGCTGCAACGTTCAAATATTAAATTATACATTGAAAAGATAGAATTTTAATTGAAACTGTTAATTTCTTTGAAAAACATTTTAGTATATTAATAAGGTATGCTACGTGATAAGATGGTTAGGAAAATATAATTCAGTTATAATTTGAGTAAATTAAGTTTAATATAATTGAAAAGAATTATATATAAAATACACAATATATATAAAAAATGCACATAAATATTAAGAACTATTATAATTAATGATTCATGTATGATGATGATGATAATGATGATGATGATGATGACGACGACGACAACCTTTATTTTTCCGGCAAAGTTAACCACTTAACCAGTGTTGAATACAACATACACTATTAAATTTATTGATATACAATTTAATAAAGAAATATTCAAATAAATATAAAACTATTCTCACGCTCATTCACACACTCATATAAAGCTCAAGTAGTTTCAAGAACTCAGTTTAGTTATTAGACAAGATAAATTGCTTAACCACACACTTGAAGGGGCGTCTAGATGTTAGATGACGAGTAGAGTTATCTAGTTTGTTCCAGGACAGTGAAAGAACGAGCATATGTTTGAGATCTATGTATGGGAATATACACCTGTAGAGTGGATTCTGATCTAGTGGCTCGGGTGTATTTATCTTTCAGAAATAGTAACTGTGAGGAGAGGTATTGAGGCTGAGATGATGATAATATTTTGTGAAGCAATACTAATAAATGTAGCCTTGAAAAACATTGGCAAGACAAAATACAAACATATATGAAAATTATCAACCTTAAAATTAAGACTTGAAATTAAAAAAACAATTACAACAGGTTAAATACAATACAACATCTAAAATAATATATAGTTTTGAAATTGTTAATAATATGAGATGTTATAGTCAATAAAATGCGAGACTATAATGTAGACAATTTTAGATTGAAAGGTTATGTTATTTGTGAAATATGTGTTCATTTGTAATCTAGAAGAGAGATTCCCCTTTTCTTTGAGTTTTTAGATGGTCCATCTGCCAGCTGGTTTCGACTACAAATATCGTACTACATTTTACATCACACCATTATCAGGAACTTAGAAATGTTGAAGGGAGGTGTTGAAATTTGTGTAAAATAAAACTAATCAGCAATAGATTTTATTATTAATTTCCATTATTTTAATTTAATATTAAGTTGTTAATTTACACTTTACAAATGAATGTTTTGTATTTAATATATTTCCTTGACTGCTGTGGCTCATCAAACATTGTAATGCAACAAGCTGTAGTAAGTATAGATGTGCAAGAACCATTTTTTCAATTCAAGAGGATATCGAAACAAGAATATGAAAAAATATTGAGATGCGAGAATCAGATAAGATAACTTTCTTTGAAATTACAAAAATATAAATTATGTTTATTGAACTATATTTATAGTTTGAAGAGTTCCTTTAGAAATTTGGGCTGGTGCTTGTTTTGGATTATCTTATAATTCATTCAAACACTTAAGATACAATTCATACATATTTTAAATGAAATTAGTAAAATAGCGACAGCAGCAGTGTATACCTTTTATAATATAATTTTGTAATGTAACAGCTTATAATGTCAAAGTTTGACATTGAAAAACAATATTTATAACCAAAACATTTCTTAACGAAGGGTATTTTTGTGGGAAAAGTTCTGCCTATTTTCAGGTCTGTATGGTATTATTTGAAATAATAAATTCTTGGTTTGGTTTGCAAATTTTTTAGAACAATTATTTGTGATTTAATTTTTTTTTTCAAATTCTTCGAATTCTAGAGATTAATTTTTAACTTTCGAGATGATATTGCAATATTTTTTCCTTATATGATTGAGATATTTTCGAGTCTTGCACATCCTAGTAATAACCATACAAGCTATATATAACTAGGGTATAACCTAGATGAATAGTAAGATGCGATGCTGTAAAGAAGTGGATATATATTTAAAATTTCTTATCAAACACATAATATAATCACAGTATGGATCTTAACACCAATATTTGTCTGTTTCAGCAATGTGACACTCGCTCTGCACTGCCAACAGAGCAGGTATGGCTTGACGATGATGATCAAGAAGGAACTTATCAAGACTGCAACGAATCTCGTTACCTTAACACAATCAAACAAGACAATAGGAATAAATACAAAAAACTGTCTAGGGAAGAAAAAATAGTTTTGCGAATACAGAAGAAAGTTCTAAAGAAAGAGTTAGATTTAAAAGAAAGTGAAGCAGAATATAGACTTGAAATACATGAAATGCAGAAATCAGTTTTTGAGGCGAAAAAGAAAGCAAGTGAAGCCAAATTGGAATATTACAGGATGAAAATAGAAGGTTTGAAAATAGAAAAACATTTAAAACTTGACCAAATTAGCACACCCTTGGTTGAAGTGTCCCACTGTAAAACTGTGTGAAAGTGTTCTTAGTAATATATAAATAAATTATACAATCGTGTTAGCGCTGGTGGAGAGGTGCTACATCTAATAACAAAAAAAAGTACTTTAAAATACTCCAAGACCCGAGTTTTTTCTTAAGATCTATGTATTTATTTAGTACCGTGTCTTACTACCAGTTCGGGTTATACTCTAAGATCTATATAAATTACACTATTCTAATGCCAGAGGAGGTTCCTTTGGCCATTGTAAGCTAGCACATGATCATACTTTTTACCCTTTGTTCAGCAAAATCTCTACCAAACAACCTGCATCAGTGGCCTCATGGTCTAAGATGTCACGTTCATGTTAGACTTGAGTACCAATGATAGGGAGATGAAGGTTCCAATCCCATTCGAGTGTACTGAGGGTGGTTCCAATATGGTTTTACACTCACCTTCCACACAAATGTGGATAAACTTCCTCTAAATTCAACCTTCCTTATAACTTATTAGCATGATTAGTATTACCATATAACCTGAACAGGTAGTAAGAAGCTGTGATAAAAAACTTACCTAAAATCGTCAATATACCACAAACATATATAAAGGTTTGAGTGTACTGGTGTTGTTTTTAAGTTGTTGTTACTACTCTTTGAACGTCTGAGATGGATAAATAGTGTTCAAGTAAATGTCTATATCTGAATGGTGTTTCACTGTGCATGTAAGCATTAGGGCAACAGCATCTTGTCATCGTGAGGTTTGGCTCACAGTGCAATCCTTTTTGCAACATATTGATTGAGAAACAATGGAATACAACACAGTATGGGAAGCTCATAGCAAAATTAAACACTTAAGTAAGTGAATTTCAACAGAAAGGGTGCAAATAATTTTAATCGCGAGAATGTCCTTATGGAGGAGACCACATTTCATTTAATTTAAATTAACTGAAAGATTATACAACTGGACATGAGAATCAAACCCAGACCCTCGAATAAGCGCATTGATGCTCTGAATCTGCTATCAGTATTAATAAACAATGCACATAGTGATAGTAATAATGGTATTTAATATCAGACTGCAAAGGCTATGGAAGCACTATAGGAGAAAATTACAAACTTGATGACAATTTATTGTCTGATAATAATTTTCTTAAAGGTGGAAATGAAATAGACATTATTATAATACAATGTGAGAGTGGTGATAAAAGAAATCTCCTGGCTCAGCACATATTTTACGTTTTGTCAGTTATGTCACACCTACCAGGTGGATGTTTAAACCGACCAGCGTCCCCAACCTAAATGATATGGCTCCCAGTTAACTAAGCAAGTAACACACTTATTGTATCCTCTGATGCATATTTTAAACTACCCAATGGTTATTTCCAAAGGTGTTGCAGCTATTTCTTATTCATTTAGAGAGCGCTACTAAAAGGGTCACAGTCTGGGGTTTGACCAGTTGTGTCATTAGAACGATACAAATATCATCAATGGACCTGAATTCGATTTAACAAGTTATTCAGTGTTGGCAATAAACCACCAGAGAGCGGGGTTAAGTTTGGTTGTTCAAGGTCATCTGATTGCTGAAAGAAAATAAAAATTTAAATAAACTCGGTGTTTATCAAAGTATCTGCATTTCTACAATGTCACAACTAAGGCTTACTCAGGCTGTATTTGAATTATATATACCTCTTTGTCCAATGGCATCAATGTAAAGTGTGAACTGTGTTCTTCTTTTCATTGTAAAATACATAATGTATTTGTTACTTTTATACGTTTCTACCCATCTTTTTCGTACCTTCTTGCAAATATAGTATAAAGCTAAATAATAAAATTGATAAATTAAAATAGTGTGTGTTTTAATTTGAAAATCCTTATTCTCTTTCATGATTTTAAACATGATTTCTAAGATAGCTGGTAGGCAGAAGCACTGCAGGTACAAGGATCATTTATTGTTTGAATACGCAAAGATCCTCAAGGCTTTTTGGATCCATCCTTAAATTTCAAACCTATGAGTTTTGAAACATGTAAAACATATAAGTATACTTCTAGTCCTCTTAGGGTGTCTCAGATTAAGATTGGTGGCCTTCAGTCCCTCTTAAAAGGGCACTAAACACTAAATACCAACACTTGAGTGTTTCCACCAACATCAGTGAATGCCTCGTGTACCAACCACTGATTTTGTCTCCAAGATTGAGGTTTGGTGTCAAGCTGAGATATAATGATTAATGCTTATAATAGATTGAGCGTTATTTTCTCTATAATTTATGCAACAAATATAGTTTAATTATATCATATCCTTAATATAGATTATTGCTTACATGAACATAAATAAGACTAGTTTATCAAATAAGCTGTTGATTGAACAATTAAAATTACATACAAGTAGATTTTGTGGGTTTAAAATATGAGTAAAGTATAATTTACTTTGAAGCTCAAAATGCAACATCTTTCTCAAAAGGTAAGTAAGGGCTTATGTGCCTTAAATTACACTAATTAAATTGCTAACACTAAACACTAGTATTATTGATTGACAAGTCTTCAGCCCGAGTTTTGGTTTGATGTGCTTCCCAGGGCTGGGTGTCTGGTTAGTACTACCTGCACCATCTGGTAGAAAGCACAAGCACTAGTGTGCGGTTGTTTCCATTGCCTTTCACACCGAACTTCTACAAGTGAGCGCAAAAGAGTCTACCAATTTTTCCTGAAAGGTATTTTCACATACCTTCCCGGGGTCTTTACATGACACTATTGACATGGGATCGACGATTTTACTTCCCCTCCAAAGGAAGTTGTGCTATGAGTTTGTATTACTCAAGGAAAAAATCTGTCGACATCGGATGGGTCTGAACTCGCAAACATCTGGTCCCGACCCCTATACAACTGAGGTCGACTAAACACTAGTATTAGTAAATAAATACTGTAAGGAGACTAACAAGAAAGATGGCCATTTTAATTGGCTAACAAATTGCAACCATACTTCTTTATACATTGAACAAGGATAGTACTTCATTTGGTGACATATATTACTAAAATCATACAACCAATCCCACCAGTTTTTAATTACCACCCAAACAAACGTAAAACAAAATGTTGTAATGAGTAGTAATTGTTTTATTTGTGTGTGTTTGTTATCAGCTGCACCTGACTAGTGAGGACTTTATTGAAGTGTTTGGAATGGCCTATGAAAGCTTTGCAGTGCTACCAATTTGGAAACAACAAAACTTGAAGAAAGCGTCTGGATTGTTCTAGTTTCAACAAACTGCTGAAACTTGATTGGAATATTCAATAATTTTTTAAATATTTAAAATAAATAAAACTTTTAAAAATGGCAGTAGTATTAAATTATATTTATATAAAATGTGTTACACCATCCAGTATATATCGTTTAGAAACTGTGTTTTTTCAGGAATATGTTCTTTAAGATTGATGTTGTGTCATAACTGACAAAAGACCGACACAATTTCATTAATTATACTCTCTTTCTCTTAGATATTCTGTAAAAACATGTGTGTATTATTTGATCAAATTAATTGCATTTAATTATTAATATGTTAATGTTTTCACTGTAGTGATATTTTATTTATCTCTAGCCTAATATAAATTTAAATGATAAGTTTTCACAGTGTGCAGATATTCAGCATTAATGTTTTCACTGTAGTAATATTTTATTTATCTCTAGCCTAATACAAATTTAAATGATAAGTTTTCAGTGTGCAGATGTTCAGCATTAAATGTATATTATAGACAAATTTTAGACCTCAGCATTTTAAAGCACTCTAATCAATTTTATATCATATAATATTAAAAATATTGTATCTTCATTCATAATTTTATAAAGTAAATTAGTACCACTTATTTATTAAAATACAAATAATATAAAATGTATTGGTTCTATTTTTTTCCCTATAGAATACAATGACATAACTTTCACTCTTCCTAACCAATATGTAACTGTCACCACCCCTTTCTTTACCTCGTGAATGTGGGCCTAGAATCCGTCAGGATGTGCCATGGTCGAGGATAAGGGGGAGGTACTGGGGCATATTTGGGTGGGTTCATGATTGATGTTAAACTTGGGTTTTAAAGAGGTTTTTTAATAATACTGTGGCTCTTACAAATGTGATGTTGGTGGTGATATTAGAATTAAAGAACTTGGAGAATGCTTGGAAGCTTTTGACAAAATGAGGGGTTGCTAGGAATTCCCCATGACCTGTCTGACTCCTAGGTGATCCCTACACGGTTCCCGAACCCATACCCTGTGTTCGAGCGACAGCCCTCAAGACAAGTACTAATGACCCGGCGTCCATAGTTTAGAAATGGGCAAAGTGAACCCTAGACTTTGGTGTTAATTTGTCATCCATGTTGGCCTGGTTTATGACTAAAGAATGTTGACCACACATTTGTGGTCAACTCTTATAGTTTATTTGTTTATAGGATAATTAACACAACCTGCAACGCTCGTTTCGTCATTCATAACTCATAACATACAATATTAGACAAACTCGTCTTCCAATTTAGGCCTCGAGGTTATGTAATATTAAAAATAAATGATACAACACAAACATATAATTATACTTTCTCATATTTATTTTCATTAATTTATATTTTGAATTTTTTTTTTCGAAACTCAGTTATTATTAAACTACCCTTAGATGCATTTTTTCCATAAAAAAAATATTAAATTTTATTAAACATGTAAAACACCCCCCAGGTATCATTTTTAAACAAAATCTTTGGATCCAAAATCAATCATTAACAATAATTAAAGACACAGTATGGACATATAATATCTAAATATTAGGTTTTGGTGAAAGCCATCAAATTGTTTGAGTTGTAGCCAAGTTACACGCAGCTAGACAGAACTGCAATTGCCGATAGCTTATGAATCCTATTTTGGTTAAAACATTTTAGTTACCAAACACTTAAGTCACTTTTAAAAATTTTTATTTTGAAATGGCCCTATGTTTGGATGATTATTAGTAAATTACATCTCTCAATAACACTTATGTTATCTACATTTATCTTGATGTGATTTTATCAACTTGATATCTTTAAAAGAACAATGTTAAATGAAGTAAGTACCATCAGGCCCTTTAAAGTATTTAATATGTTATCAATTCTTGATAAAATGGGGATTAGTATTGTAAACTATTTTACTATTAAAGGCTGTAGTTTATTTAATATAAGATACTGTTCATAAGAATAGGCTTGATAGTGAAATAACATACTAAATAGTCACCACTGCTATATATGTTACAAGTGATGATATATAACACTTAGAGTGTGCATCATAAACCAATACACTCTATTGATACATTTGGCTAAAAATCGTAAAGTTACACCAACACAATTGCATGTGGATTAATTTCTGATTAGCATTAATGGAGATGAGGAGTTAATATAAGTTCCTAATAATGAACATTGTTGAAATATTAAATAGTATTTGGATAAAAACTGCATTAAAAAGGCAGTTTTGATCAATTTATAATGACTTCACAGATAATCAACGTGCCAAAATCTCCATTCTCTCATAATAGGGACATAACATAGTTATTAACAAGAAACTTTGTCGCTTTGTCCCCCATTGTCATTGCGGAAAATTTAGAGTAATCATTCTGTGTGAATAACAACATAGTCATATTTGAATTATTAGTTCCAAATGTTTCCGCCCCTTTCGTGTGTGTGTTAGGCCTATTACTTGCATCTTTGACTCATGATGTTTCCACTTCCTGTTATGTATAACCATGTGCGTACACCGGTCGCTATGTTATCTAACTTGTAACTTTATCAAACTAAAGTTATAGTGATTATTCAATTCCATGAACCTCTGTAATTATAACTGTAACACATTCAAATAAGAATGCACTGCACACATTTCTGGCATATCTTTGTCTTTTCTTTTCCCTTTTATGCCCATAACTCATGCAAGGGTGTGCACACAAACAAACGAGCTGAGTTGGGCCTGCTATGATGAATGCTCTTAATTCCATTTTCCTTATCCAAGTTTAAATGTATTTTTTTAAATGTTTTTGGTCTTGATTAAACAAATATAAGTTAATGGGTATCATTTTTCAGGCATTTAATATGCATGATCAATGTAAGATAGTATGATAAACAAAATTATTTGCATTTAGTTCCATAACAGAGCATTCAAACACTCTTTTTAGTATATTTAAAAACATTACAATATTAATAAAAACTAACATTATTAGTGTTTTAATACTTTATTATAGTCATCTCAACTATGGTGCATATTTTTAAAATCACCCTTTTTTTAAAATTCTGCCTTTTCAGCATGATCCTTAGCTAGGCTTACCTTATTAATAGCTGGGATACTGGCATGAAATGGTACAATATAAACAAATAATTACCGGTATGTACTGTAAAAGAAAGAAAATCCTAGTTCCAGAAGTAAATTATTCCATACTTTTTTATTTATATCACTACTCTAATCCAATGCATTATTATGTGTACCAGCTAACAACCATTCATAATATTATATTTTTAGTACATTTTAATACTGACCGGTTAATACTTCATACATTTGTGACAAAGATGAAACTGATTTACTGTTCATTCTTTGATTGATTTACTAAAAATATAAGGAAAAAAACTTAAGATAAATTAGGAAATGACTTGATATTTTCAACAACAAAATAACTTCGCGTCAAAAGATTAGATGACATATGAGGTTGAATAAATTAATAGCCTATATTGTAATAATTAATATATTTATTGTAGATAAACTAGTCAAAAAGGATAAAAGTTGGTAGTAAGAACTACAAGGTTATAATTATAATTTGAAACAAAATTATAAAAAATTAAACTAGGTTGAACCTAATCTAACATAACCTAACTTTAAACAATTCATACATTTTTGTCTTTATTATGTATTTAGCTTCAATAATTGATTAAACTTTATCTACAACTCATATTAACCTTAACATTCAATATAGAAATAACATCCATATAATTGTTGTGTTACATTAACCTACATGTCAACTTTCAATACAAACGTAGGTTAGTGTAACACAACAATTATATGGATGTGATTGATATATTGGATGTTAAGGTTAATATGAGTTGTAGATAAAGTTGTATTAATTATTGTAGTTAAGTACCACATAAGAAAGAAAAATCTATCAAGATAACAATTGTTTAAAGTTGATAGTTAAAATAATAACATAAAACACATTAAAAATGTAGCATTAGCAACAACAAGACATAATGAAATTGAATGGAACTTACAACAATGTTAAGTTAAATACAATTGACTGTGTAAATTTAGAACATTGATTGAAAAAACAGTAATAACAAATTGAAAGGTCAAGGTATATTAATTATGTAGAAGTTATCAAGTATCAAGTATAAACAAAATTATATTAGTTTGTAATAAAAAGTTTTACATTCCTTATCTGATATAGTTTTGATCCCTTGTCCTTATTGAATGCAATGAAAATTCATCGGTGGTCCTGGACGACTACATGTTTCGATGTTTCTCCATCATCAGGGTTGAGGAAAACCAATGTAAGTTAGCAATAAGATAGGTTAACTAAGCTTAAAATATTGAAAAGTAGTGTTAGAGACTCACTGAAACTTATTGCGTGAGGTTGGCGAGACTGGTGGTCACAGACGAGAGGGAGAGTAGTGAGGGTGTAACATGGCGGCGCGTGGACGTGGATAAACCGTGTGCGAGTGAAGGTCACGCGAGGGGTTGTATTTACACAACATGTGAATAGCACATGTTATGTTGGATCACCAAGTGTGTAATAACTAGGCCATGTGAGGTACAACAGTAATTAGTGTTGGGTTTAGTGGAATAAATGTATAGATTAGCTATTGAATATAAAAAAAACATTTAGACTTATCAAGCTTACCTTAAGAATGGAAGTGAGGTGGTGTTCCAGAAAATTTACACAGTGCAAACATTTAGACTATCAAGCTTACCTTAAGAATGGAAGTGAGGTGGTGTTCCAGAAAATTTACACAGTGCAAACATTTAGACCATCAAGCTTACCTTAAGAATGGAAGTGAGATGGTGTTCCAGAAAATTTACACAGTGCAAACATTTAGACTATCAAGCTTACCTTAAGAATGGAAGTGAGATGGTGTTCCAGAAAATTTACACAGTGCAAAATAAATTTGTGAAAAAATTCTGAAGGTTTATAAGGAATGTTCTATAAGAGTGTATAACCAACGTGAGAAAGAAGTTTTATTTTACTTATATTTGTAGTTGGTTCTCTATTCACACCTGGTTATTCCATGTAAAAACAGCCCTACTGTTTTATTAAACCCTTTGCAGCTATTAATCAACAAAGTTTACAATCATTTCAGTAGATATCTATATTAGCAACATATTAGACTTTAAATATATGAATAATGACAACCTGGATAAGGGAATTAAACTTGTGAATTTTGGTGTTGTGAGCCAAAGACCAAGGGTTGTTTTCTGTTTTTAGGTTCTTATTTTACAACTAAGTTGTATTTGACCATATCTTCAAGCTCTTGATTGAGTATAACATTCAAATATAAAACAATATTACACAAATGGTATTGTAGTATTACATTTACTCAAAATAAAATTCTATGATATAACTTGAATAAAAGCTAAAAAGATAATAAAGAAAGAAATATCATGATAGTGATATCACTGTAATAAAACAACACTTTTCTATAGGAACCCTAAAAATATTACTGACTGAAACTCCTAAAAGATTTTTTTTTATTGCAAAAGAATAATAAGCTATATAAATATGAACTTCATAACATACACCCACAATAAAACTATACATGGAAGCTGTATTGAAGATCCTCCAACTATCCAAGGTAGAGTATATTATATAATAGTGTGCAGGGAGCTTTAGTTTGTGACATTTTAGTTTTAATTAATTATAATTTATCAAAATAAAGAGTGATGTGAACAAAAAGAATAAACTCAACATCTCTTCTAATTCCTTCCATAATTTTGTAATATTTAATAATAAGTTATGCCTCAAAAGTAAAGATATTAAATAAAAGTGTTAATGTTTAAGCTGATGAAATAATATTTTTTTAAGTTACCACAGCTTCCTCAAGACTATAATGTTCAAAGAAACTGCCTAAAATTAATGCATATATAAGATTTATATTATTTAAAAAAAATTCTGATATTTACATTTTATTCTTTATAATGCAATTTATTTGTTTAAATTGTCAAAATTAAGTCTTTAAAAAGAAACATATATCATGGCTCTTTATTTATTAAGTTTTTTTAATCTGGACAAAATTAAATATTTTTTAGCATTAAGAAAAAACACAAATTTCTGAAAAATTTGCAAAAAAAATCACTATTATAGTCCTCAAATTTAAATTAAAGTATGACAGCAATAAAATCATTAATAACATAAATTTAATTTCTTTCTGTAGAAATAAAACAATATTCAGTGATTCTGTCTTGTATTGTATCTCTTAGAAGAGACCGACTTTCTTCTTGATATTTTGCTGCTTCCAATTTGGCAGCATTGCAAAGGCTTCCCATTCCATGCCAAAAATGTTGATAAACTCCTGTCTGTCCAGATGAACCTGCATCCAAACAACAAATGAAATACACTGCCGCCCATCGCTACACTGATTGGAAACTTGCATCACTTTGCTTACAGCAACACAGTAAAATTGTGTTCCAAAATAGTACATACAACTCAACTTTTATTGAACTGTGAATAATCTTCAGTGAATAAGATTGAAGGTATTCAAAATTACAATTAAAAGTATTCAAATTCTTAGAGAGCTATTGTACTTTCCAGAAGTGTTTAGATCACCTATTTTAACAGTTACAAAGAGCTAGTTGTCACTTTTGAGGTGTGTTTCAATCACAAATCACATATATTAGCCGTTTTAGCAAGCTAGTTAGCACTTAGGAGAAGTGTTTCAATCACAAATAAAAACATAAATTAAAAAAATCATACTTTGTATCGATCATAAAAATAAGTACTGTTATCATCAAAGAGTGGAGAAATCCCTATTAGTATCCTTTGCTATAGAAAGTTTATGGGGGGAAAAGTAGATAGTGCAAGAGAAAAAATCTGGTCTACTCTTGATTGTAGAACTCACCTCCTTACGGTGAATGTTGACTTCTGGTGGCAATAGATCAAAGGGTTTCTTCAAGCGTGTAACCGGGTATTTTGTAAACTTGTCAAAATCAGGGTCCAACCTATACCCCTCGGATGGAATAAATGACTTCTCTGGTAGAGTATCAAATCTCTTATTGTGTCCACTTCTACTGACACTTAAGGATTCATTTGTGTTGGGATGGTTCTTGAGAGATGATTGCTGGGAAGGTGTTTGCTTTGGTTCAGTTGAAAGTGTGCCAAGATTGCCTGAAGCTTTAGGAGGCAGGCCAGTTTGGGTACGTACATCTTCAACGGAATGAAAACCTTTGTTGGGTAAAAGATCATTTGGCCGAGAATCTCTGAGGAAACTTTCTTTAGTGGTCCTATTAGAACGAAGATCATCCATTGACTAGAACATAAGAAAAATACATGCATTCAAATTTGACTGGATAGTTGTTTAGTCTTTGTTAGAACATATATTCATAGAACATAGATCGATAGAGAATTTTAAAGTGAAATTATGTTGATAAATTCTTTATAACATAAATATACCTACTTGATTAAATTTTATAATCAAATGTGTTTGCACCACTTGCCCTCAAATGTCCTAAATATATTCACATTGCTTATCTTAACTTGTGCTAAAGAAACTCACATCATCTATCCTTGTTCTAAAGATACATCCCTTTTCCTTATTTTCTTAAAGTTAATCGTATTACTTGAAATCAACTTCCCTAATTATACTTTCCATTGTCTGCCATGGAAGTATTTGCAACCCCTGTCCTGAAAATACTTTCATCACTTATCATCTCCTATTTCAAATATACTGATATAACTTGGACTTGCATACTTTAAAGATACTCTCATTACCTGAAGATACTCTCAAACTGTTAAAATACAGTATTTAGTATATAGCTGTAATGAAATTAAGTATTTAGGAAAAAGACCGCAAGGAAGACCAAAAAAGAGATGGGAGGAGCAGATAACAGAAAGTCTTCAAGTGAGAGGAGAAGAATGGAAAAAGTTAAAGGAGATATAATGGTGAAAGGATAAAGAAATATGGAGGCATTTTACCCAGACATAGGCTAGAAACAGTTGATGATGATGAGTATATAGCTGTGAGAATATCCTATAATAGAGCTGTGGGATACAAACAATTGATCAAACATTACTTACAACATTTCAAACTAAAGATCTTACATGATTGTCTTGTTGAACTGTATCATTTTATTAAAATACTTACCACCCTCAAGTGGGAGTGCCGGTATATTTAACATGAGCAGACGCACGGGATACCTCCACTGAACTCTTGATACTTGCATGAATGATATTTTTCTGTATGTTTTGTTTGTATTACAGTTAACCTAGACACATACCATTAAATTAAATAAACTAATTGATAAATAAATAATCTTTACTGTTGTGTCAGTTAGATAAAATGCCATAATTTATGACATGAAACTTTTTTCTAAAATGATTATAATTTCCTATTAGGCCTATTATAAAAAATTCTGTTTAGGCTAGTAATTTTCTAAATGATTCTAATACAAATACAATGTGAATACACATACGATACAGTCATAATCTATAGAGAAAAATAGTAAAAAATAACATTTTAAAAATCAGGAACTTTGGATTGCTCTGCGTTCTCATCTGAAAATTCCTGCAATACTTTACCAACTTCTGCGGGAGGCACTATTCAAACTACCTAGGTGAAATTAAATTTTTTGTTTTTACAGGGTTGGGCAGAAATACCTGACAGATTTTAAAAATGAATAAAATAACATATGATTGGTATTATACATTTTTAATACTGTCCTATAACAACAAAGAAAGAAGATTTTATTTTTTCTCTTTTCTTTACTTTTTCTTAAAAACCATGTCCTTTAGATGGTTTCCATTAGACTGCGCACACTGCTGAAGTCGATTATTGAAACTCATCATCACCTGCAGGCAACATATTCTTCGGTATGTTATGAATTTCTTTGGAAATGAGTATTTTTAGATTGTGTGACAGGCCTTGTATTGTACAATACACCCTTCAAGTGACCCCAAAGAAAGAAGTCGGATGAAGACAGGTCAAGGGAGCAGGATCTCCAAATAGAGAAATCACACGGCCTTGGAACATGTTGCGAACAGCAACCATGCTGACGTGAGCTGTGTGAGCTGTGACACCATTTTGCTGAGACCTAAGAGACTCTCATTGAGGGAAAGTGTTGATTCTTGGCACCAAACAGTTTTCAATCATGTTTGTGTATCGATCGGAATTGACTGTTATTTCTTGAAATAATGTCCAATTGTGTATAAAGATGACACAGCACACCAAACTGTAACTTTAGCACTTGGCATAGGATGCTGAAGAATCATTCAGGGGTTTTCTGTGACTAGGTAGTGGAAGTTCCGTTTATTGAGTGCTCCAGCAAGGTAAAAATGAGTTTCAACCGAAGAAAAGAAATTGTTCAGCCTTTCAGGTTTCTTGTTCACCAAATTTATCGGAACCCAACAACTGTTGATTCTTGTTGGAATGGAATTTTAAATCCTTAATAATCCGTATGACAGATCGACTTGACAGGTTTATTTCAGTAGCATGCTTGACTATCAATTGGCCTGGACTATGGCTGATTGAATCTAACAATTGAGCAGTATTCTGTTCTGTTCAAACATAACCTGGTTGTTTTTCAGCCGTAAAAGATCCTTATTATCACCATTTTGAAACCCAAAGAAGACTGGAGTTGCGGGATGGTTCATCCTTTTGGTTAAATTGTAGCCGAAAGTATTGTTGATTATCAGTGATGGAGTTGGTTTTAAACATAAAAAAAACTCTCCCGCAGCGATACGGTACCACACACTCCAATGCTCCATGGCCAACTAAACTCCAAGATGTCTCCCACAAGCTGTATTTTGGAAGTGGCGCGTGTGGTTACAGTTTTGAAACATTCAGCTATTTCTGCCTAACCCTGTATTATGAGCACATTCAATTTCTAAAGCCAATTCATCATATCAGCATACAATCTAATAACCAACTTATCCTAATAACCAACTTATCCTAATAACCAACTTATCCTAATAACCAACTCATTTCTAAAACATACATAATACTCAGAACTCAGACTCTAAGTTAACCAATGATAATATTATAGACCCACTGGGAATAAAACCGAGGACCCTTGATTCAATAGGAAAACTAAAAACAAACAATGAAACTAATATTTAGGTTGTTATAGAAAAAACCAGTGATTTTCAAAGTAGGGTATGCGCAACACATTTTGGGGGTACACGATGAAGCGGTGAAAAAGTAGTATTTAAATTGTAGAGTTAGCAACACTGCTAGTAACTGAAAGGTATAACCATTGTACAAGTAGTATCTAGATTGTACAGTTAGCAACACTGTTAGTAACTGAGAGCTGTCCAAGTAGTATCCAGATTGTACAGTTAGCAACACTGCTAGTAACTGAGTGATGTAATCATTGTACAGTAGTATCCAGATTGTACAGTTAGCAACACTGCTAGTAACTGAGAGGTGTAATCATTGTGCAAGTAGTATCCAGATTGTACAGTTAGCAACACTGCTAGTAACTGAGAGGTGTAATCATTGTACAGTAGTATCCAGATTGTACAGTTAGCAACACTGCTAGTAACTGAGTGGTGGGATCATTGTACAAGTAGTATCCAGATTGAACAGTTAGCAACACTGCTAGTAACTGAGTGATGTAATCATTGTACAGTAGTATCCAGATTGTACAGTTAGCAACACTGCTAGTAACTGAGAGGTGTAATCATTGTGCAAGTAGTATCCAGATTGTACAATTAGCAACACTGCTAGTAACTGAGTGGTGGGATCATTGTACAAGTAGTATCCAGATTGTACAGTTAGCAACACTGCTAGTAACTGAGAGGTGGAATCATTGAACAAGTAGTATCCAGATTGTACAGTTAACAACACTGCTAGTAACTGAGAGGTGGAATTATTGTACAAGTAGTATCCAGATTGTACAGTTAGCAACACTGTTAGTAAATGAGAGGTGGAATCATTGTACAAGTAGTATCCAGAATGTACAGTTAACAACACTGTTAGTAAATGAGAGGTGGAATCATTGTACAAGTAGTATCCAGATTGTACAGTTAGCAACACTGCTAGTAACTGAGAGATGGAATCATTGTACAAGTAGTATCCAGATTGTACAGTTAGCAACACTGCTAGTAACTGAGAGGTGTAATCATTGTACAAGTAGTATCCATCAACACTGCTAGTAACTGAGAGGTGTAATCATTGTACAGTAGTATCCAGAGTGTAGAGTTAGCAACACTGCTAGTAACTGAGAGGGTGAATCATTATACAAGCAGTATCCAGAGTGTAGAGTTAGCAACACTGCTAGTAACTGAGAGGGAGAATCATTGTACAGTAGTATCCAGATTGTACAGTTAGCAACACTGCTAGTAACTGAGAGGGAGAATCATTGTACAAGTAGTATCCAGAGTGTAGAGTTAGCAACACTGCTAGTAACTGAGTGGTAGGATGATTGTAAAGGTACTATCCAGATTGTACAGTTAGCAACACTGCTAGTAATTGAGTGGTGTAATCATTATACAAGCAGTATCCAGAGTGTATCAGTTAGCAACACTGCTACTAACTGAGAGGTAGGATAACTGTAAAAGTAGTATCCAGAGTGTACAGTTAGCAACACTGCTAGTAACAGAGTGATGTAATCATTGTACAAGTAGTATCCAGATTGTACAGTTAGCAACACTGCTAGTAACAGAGAGGTAACATAATTGTAAAAGTAGTATCCAGATTTGTACAGTTAGCAACACTGCTAGTAACTGAGTGGTGTAATCATTATACAAGCAGTATCCAGAGTGTACAGTTAGCAACACTGCTAGTAACTGAGAGGTTGAATATTTGTAAAAGTAGTATCCAGAGTGTACAGTTAGCAACTCTGCTAGTAACTGTGAGGTAGGATATTTGTAAAAGTAGTATCCATATTGTACAGTTTGCAACACTGCAAGTAACTGAGGTGTGTAATCATTATACAAGCAGTATCCAGAGTGTACAGTTAGCAACACTGCTAGTAACTGAGACGTAGGATATTTGTAAAAGTAGTATCCAGATTGTACAGTTAGTAACACTGCTAGTAACATAGTGATGTAATCATTGTACAGTAGTATCCAAATAGTACAGTTAGCAACACTTCTAGTAACTGAGTGGTGTAATCATAATACAAGCAGTATCCAGAGTGTACAGTTAGCAACACTGCTATTAACTGAGAGGTAGGATAATTGTAAAAGTAGTATCCAGATTGTACAGTTAGCAACACTGCTAGTAACTGAGAGGTGTAATCATTATACAAGCAGTATCCAAAGTGTTTAGTTAGCAACACTGGTAGTAACAGAGTGATGTAATCATCGTACAGTAGTATCCAGATTGTACAGTTAGCAACACTGCTAGTAACAGAGAGGTAGGATAATTGTAAAATGTAGTATCCAGATTGTACATTTAGCAACACTGCTAGTAACTGAGAGGTGGAATCTTTGTACAAGTAGTATCCAGATTGTACAGTTAGCAACACTGATAGTAACTGAGAGTTGGAATCATTGTACATTTAGCAACACTGCTAGTAACTGAGAGGTGAAGTGCAAGAGAACATCAGCCATTGACGAACTTTGCAAACGTAAACAAGAACACCCATTTTACTGACCACCCACAGTATTATATTCATAGTTATGTTAGATTGGTTCAATCATCATGTCAATGTTTGTGTTTATTAATATATGTAGTTTTGTAAAGTAAACGGTAAATAGACACAAATAAATATAGATGTTTTATTGTATGCCTTTACTATACTAATATATGTTATATCTGTACAAGAGGTACGCTGGTTATATTAATACCCCCTGGGGGTACTTGTAGCATACCAGTTTCAGAACCACCGATTTAAGGCACTACTCTCCTAGTAAACTAGACTGCGGACGATAGGGAGATCGGGGTTTGAATCTCGGTCGAGTGTACTAGCTATCCGGTCGTCTCAAGCAAGTGCTATGCGGTGCTATTATACAATGTTGCCTTCTTCCGCTGCTGCCGCCGTGTCTTCCGGAAGTGGTAGTAACGTGTTGGCTATCTGGTCGTCTCAAGCAAGTGCTATGCGGTGCTATTATACAATGTTGCCTTCATCCCCTGCTGCCGCCGTTGTCTTCCGGAAGTGGTAGTAACGTGTTGGCTATCCGGTCGTCTCAAGCAAGTGCTATTATACAATGTTGCCTTCATCCCCTGCTGGCACCGTGTCTTCCGGAAGTGGTGGTAATGTGTTGGCTATCCGGTCGTCTCAAGCAAGTGCTATGAACGTCTAATATCTCTAAAACAAAGTTTCATTGGCCAACACTCTGCGTTCACTTTATTGGTTGGTTTATCGGCTTGCACTGCTGATTCTGAGCCGGGGTTCTCCCCTCACTGGGTGCACCGGAGGAGTTGCCCATGGGCGTTTTGTACAAACCAAATGGGCAGTAGTAAACTCAAGATGGCAACATGAAAAACAACATTTAGAACTATCGTTTAGGTAAGAAAACAACACATTATTGCAGGTAACATTCATGACCATTTTCGATGCTATTTTATAGGTATTTAAAATATCTATCAAGAATGACAGCTACTTAGAAAATGACTTGACGTATGAATATATGAAGGTAGATTTAGTAACGTGTCTAGTTATCCGTTAAGGCCCTTCCTGTGAATTTTAGATTGTAGTGATTATTTTGCCTGCGGCTTCCCACCTCTTTTTATGCGGCTCGCGGTGACCTGGCGGTCTAGGGGTAAGGTGTCGGTTTTCTGTGTTGGGGGTTCGGGGTTCAATCCTCGGTCCCGGTACAGATTTATCTGATTACCAAACCCTTCCTTCACCTCTGACAAGACGTGTATTAATCACAGCTTGTGAATGTGGGGAATGCCAGGCCTCCACCGTGGTTCGGATTCCACGTTAAACTGTAGGTCCTCCATTTCATCTCACAATCGCCCTACCATTACACATTAGCGTAAGTGCGTATAACCCGAATGGGTAGTAAGACGCGGTGCTAATAATAATAATATTATGCGGCTCGCGAACTACTTTACTTTTTTTTTGCGTCTTATCAGCCTTCAGGGCTATCCATATATTCAATGAATTGGGGTGGGGGGGGCGAGAAAAATAAAACTTAGAGTAGAAATGCACACCGCTTTTGCGGGTTGGAGAGAGGAAAACTACTTAGTAAAAAATATATATATTATTACACTTGGTTCTGGATTCGAACACCCACCTCCCCCACCATTAGAGACTCATATAAATCGTAGCTGGTGTCTTTTTACTATTGGCCACCAGTTCTTTCCATGAGTTACTGACCACCAGGGGCCGTAGTTTGATGGCGTCATTTATTTTATAAATCACAGATAATGCTCACAGAATCTATCAATGAATACCTTGCTGTGGAAACGTTTTAATAGGTCGTTATTTGGTGATATTTTGGTTATTTTGGAGTTTTAGGTCACATTTTCACATTTCATGTCATTTTATAGCTGGTTATTTTTTGCAAATATGTTGCATAGGTATGTTTTAATAGGCACTGAATATGTGTTTTAAATAAGCTTACATAAATACTCAAAAAAGAACGTTTTCAAGCCATAGTTTTTGGAATGTGAAGATGCTGTAATGAACTTTGTAACATTCCTGGTGAGACGATAACGTCACTGGAGAGGGGTGCGTTGGAAGGGGGTAGCTATTACTAATGAAGCAGACATCAATGTTATATTTAGCAGGATGATTCTCATTGCAAGTATATTTATTTAGTTTTAATTTGCTAAGTGCGTGTTTGATTCAGTAGTGTGTATTACCAAACATGAGTTTGTTCATGTTTCTAAGCTGTTTATTTGTTTGCTTTTTGTAAATTTAATGTGATCATTTAAAAATGTTAGGTAATCTTAGGTCATGATCAAATAAATTTGAAACTTGTACAGTTTCACCCAGATACAGAGGAAATTACACAAGTCTAGAAACAGTGCACTCGAAACTGTACAGTTTCACCCAGATACAGAGAAAATTACACATGTCTTGAAACAGTGCACTCGTCTTATATAAGCTTACATTGTTTTAGATCTACATTTGTTGATGGCCCGGACTTGCTACGCCACCTAAAATGTTTGCCCAGGCGTGTTCTATCGCCTTGGCGTAAGACTTGCCCTTGAGGAAGAAGTCAAGGGGTGAATATATAAATACTAATTATTATAGTTCATGTCCCCGATACCAACTGCAAGTCTGAGCTCTGAACTATTAGACAATAACCGGCTGTTTTCTCGTGATGATGATCGCGTGAGTCCAATTAGCTGTAAGGAGGTGGTTCGAATTTGTTGTTTAAACTTTAGTCATAATCAGGGCTAAAATTACCTCAACATTATTTTAGAAAATCTATTATAAAATACCAAAACAATCTAAAAATGACTTCATATTTAACTATTATTATTATTAGCACCGCGTCTTACTACCCGATCGGGTTATACACACTTACGCTAATGCGTAATGGTAGGGTGATTGTGAGATGAAATGGAGGACCTACAGTTTAACGTGGAATCCTAACCATGGTGGAGGCCTGGCATTCCTCACATTCACAAGATGTCTTGTCAGAGGTGAAGGAAGGGTTTGGTAATCAGATAAATCTGTGCCGGGACCGAGGATTGATCCCCGGCCGCCAGCATAGAAGTCTGACACCTTACCCCTAGACCACCAGGTCACCAATATTTAACTAAAATGACCTATAAAACATGAACAAAATCTCATAATGAATGCGCACGACTAAATCTTACACACATGTTATCATGAACATAATGTATGTGCATCTGAACATTGTCTGGGATGTACAAAAAAATGTATATATGTCATAAAAATCCGGGCCTTGTTTATTAGTGTTAAAACCAACTGTGAGGGTTCGGAGTTCAGTAAATGTGTGATCTGAAGTGCTAATGAACCCACGACATGCAAACTAACTTAATTCTAGAACATACACAACACTCAGCCCCCCGATCATCATCAACTCACCACTGGAGAAGGGGAAGGCCCATTCTCACCAAACCCTCCTGGGTGAGCCCGCGGGATCATGTGTCGACCTCGTCTGGTTTGAGTTGCCGGTGGTTTTTCCCTATTCCTCACAAATGTGGGTACATTTCCTCTAAACGCTACTTCCCTCGCCCTTACCACATTAGTGTGGACCTATGTGTATGTGGTAAGACCAATCTTACCAATCTAAATCAATTGGCACTGCGCTTGCTCGCATATAAATACAATTATTACAAAATGTAATAATGTATTATCAACTTTGATGTCTTAGAAAACCTTTTATCATACTTTTCTAGCTATTAGCGAAATGTATATTTTATACCTTACTAAAAGGTTGTTTTTTTCCATAATATTGTAAATTACTTCTCATCCCCCATTTTACTACTCCACAACTACCTTCCCATTTTGTAATTTCAATTTCCTTTTAAATTAGCTTTTGGTGGGGTTTCTTTATCACCAGGTAGGTGACCTGGTGGTCTAGGGGTAAGGTGTTGGACTTCTGTGCTGGGGTTCAGGGTTCACTCCTCGGTCCCGACACACCCTTCCTTCACCTCTGACAAGACATCTTGTGAATGTGGGGAATGCCAGGCCTCCACTCGTGGTTCGGATCCTACGTTAAACTGTAGGTCCTCCATTTCATCTCACAATCACCCTACCATTACACATTAGCGTAAGTGCGTATATCCCGAACGGGTAGAAAGACGCGGTGCTAATAATAATAATAATTTATCACCACGTCATTTTTAATTTATTTTTTTTCCTCACCGATAATTGGCTGATAATTTCCAGGCATAACCGTTTCCCATTCCCTCAGTTTTAATGATCACTGTCTTCTGGTTATTTGGGTTTGACAGTTTGTATTTAATAAAATATTTCAATTTTCTACTGGATCTACCAGAAAGTTTTTTTTTATAAGTTTTGGAAATTTTGAGGGGAACTTTTCATTTTAGGGTTATTCATTTTTAAATTTAAGAATGTTCATACCTTCATTACGGTTTGGTGTGGTCCTTACACCTGTCCAAAAAAAATTCACTCTTTTACCAAACTGATAAGATGTTTATTCTCTTAGTTTTGGGAATTTTGAATCCCTCATACCTCTTCCCCCCGCCCCACACACACTTATTTTACTGCCCCCTACACAAAATATTGAACACTAATATTGTTATCAGGAACTCTCTCTAGATTCTTAGCAAATTTAGTTTTATACCTCCCCTTAAGGTTTTTTTTTCTAATTATATGCCTCCCTTATCTTCCATTTGGGTACCAATTGATTCTAATTGATTCTAATTTTAAAAAACAATAACGGAATTTGGTTTACCAGTCTTGAAAACCCTCAAATATAAAATGTCTTGAAAATTAAACGTGGAGTAAAAAAATAGCTTTTTTTATATACCATGCTGGAATTTTGAAACAAAAAATTACAACAGGGTTTTGTTAAGCTTTGCTAGAAGCCCCTGAAAATTGAATTTCAACGCGATTGGACAGATTTTTTTTTTTTTTTAGCCTATAAGGTAAGCATGATGGTTCTTGGGGCAACAGATTCAGCCTTACAAATTTTTAGGTTTAGGATATTTCACATCATTCTCGGATTCTGAGGAAACTCAATGCCTAATTTCCACCACCTAGCTTACCGGAAAGTGCTAAAACACCTCTGGAAGGAAAAGCAGGCAGACACGACACGGTCCAATGTTATTCTTCAAGTTGCGGGCACTGGCCCATTCTCTCGTTCCCCTATTTGGTCAACCATTTTGTAGTGCCGTCTCGTTTTTGTGCCTACAAGCTGGAAGCTAATTTTGTAATGCTACTGTAGCCCCATGACTTCTTTGGTGTTAACTGACAGCTCACAGCTGACAGCTAAAAGCTTTGAAAAGTTACCAGACCAAATTACGTACCACTACGCTGAACCATATGATCTGCAAAAACATGTGTTTAGCAGCTGTCACTTCTGACGGTCGAAATGTAGGTATATACCTAAATGTCGACTGTCACAAGTCAGCTGTGAGCTGTCGGTCAGCACCAAAGAAGCCATGGGGCTAGTGTACATACATACTGTTCACCATTAACAATAATACATTTTTATATTATCGTTATTAGGTTGATGTGACTTACTATCAGGTTACAAGTGACGTCACTTGTGTTTTCAATGAAGTATTTATGGACAGGGCGGACGAACTCTCGATCCGATATCAAACGTGCTGCTATCTCACTTCTTAGGGAACTGGGATGATTGAAATGGGATTGGATCAAGACTGATCCACTCTAGTGACCGGCGTGGAATAATTAGGGGTGGAGGTGGGCTAAAGGGGATACAACCCCGGGCCCCCACTGGTTCAGGGGCCCTGGCTCCGGCACCTTAACCATTCTGAACGGTCTTGTGCAACTTCAAAAATGGCATTTTATGCCCTTAAATGTATGTGGATTTTTTTTTATATTTGATAAATTATACAGCGGACTTAATAATCACCTAGAGTTTCACAAACATTTTCTATCACACTTTATATTTTTAGTTGATAGCCAAACTTCAAATACTAAGGACGAAATTTCACTTAACATCTGCGTAAGTTTTTACAGTGAGAATCTTGATGAATTTGTAAAAGTAGAAATGTCACAGTTCTATGACTTTATCAAGAGTGTTGGTATAGTTAGTTACTAAGACATTGCTAAATATATGTATGATGATCAATCGATTGATTGATGTTTTTCCAAATGTAATTACTGCTTTAAAATTGTGTTTGATAATTCCTCTAACAAACTGTGGAGCATAGTGTTCTTTTTCAAAACTCACCTTAATTAAAAATAACTGACGGTCAACAATGCTTGAACCAAGACTTAATGGTTTTGCTATCATGCCATTAGGACAGTTGTCATTTGACGGTGTTGTGGAAACATTCGCACGCAAATATTAAGGCAAGGAAAGTAACATTTTAAATTTACATTTTTACTTGTAACCTATGTTTACTTTTGCTCAATTTTGTTTGATTTAAAGTCTGTGTTTTACTAAGTTTTAAAATTTACTCAAAATATGATATTCCAATGGTTATTTTTATTTTTAACTGCGTGTTCTATAAAGTCCTGGGTATTCACGCGAGGGTCCTCACCTCCGTTTCTCAACATGGTTGTTTACGTGACGAAGATGTTGCTTCTAGAATATTCTAGTAACGGGATGCGTTCATCCCTCGTTTCTTCCTCCTTGTCCTTTGAGAAGATTTTGCCTGGGTGGCCTATAGAGAGAGACAGAATGATGTTACACAAGGTAGATATTTAGTGCGAAATATAATGTAAATTAAATACATTGAGGATATTATTACGTTGGACTAGATCTGATTATCTCTATGAATTGGTTGAAAGGGATGTGCAAAATATAATCGTTACATGGGTTTTTATATTATAGATGGGGCATATCAGAGAAGTTCCCAAATGAAGTTATTTTTATTTAATGTTTTAATTTTAATAAATTAGATATTAAGGGTTCCCCACCAATAACAAAAACATCTAACTATAACTGAAAAATCTCTTGGCCCACAATAGTGCATGGCCAGCCATCACTGGAACATTTGTGGAACTTTCATGACATAAATACTCCCTCTCATTAGTGTGGGGGATACGTGCCCTCCAATATTTGTACTGGAAAAGGTCCCCTTCAAAACAAAATAAAACCAACTAATGTGTTGAAATATTTCACTGGCTTGTATGATTTCAGTTATCTCACGTCGTCATATGCATTGCATGTTATTATAAAATAGATTGGCCTTGATTAATTTATGCGAGTGCGAACTCATGCTGGAATGCAGGAATATGTTTCTGTTATATATGTCACCTTAAGCCATAGTTAAAACATTACGCCTCAAAGATAATTAATCACGTGATTGCGTCACACACATGAAGATGTTTGGGACCAGATCAGCATTAACGATATTAACATGTTCATAGGTCAAGTGCAGTTAATGAGTCCATGTCCATTTAATAAGGTGATAGTCTTACTACCTGCTTAGGTTATATGCACATGTACTAATTAAACTAATGAACTATAGATGAAATCCGACACCTTAACTCAGTCGGTAGAGTGTCTGTCTACTGAGCTAAGTGTCCCGGGTTTGATTCCCGGCATGGCCGAAAATTTCTCGTTGATAAATTAGTGACTGGGGACTGAATGTTGTGCTTGTCCTAGTCTTTAGTTAAATTATAAGGCTTATGAAGTTACGACAGGTCTAGCCATCAGGTTGTGGAAAATATATGGCTAGGGCCGCAGGCTGGAAACAGTAGTGGATGGAGATTTGGAGGTGAGGAAGGAAGAATTTAGAGGAAGTGAACACGCATTTGTGTGGAGCAAGAGCGAAAAACCATTAACAAAAAACTCATTGTACCCGATCGGGATTTGAACCCCTAGCTCTCTACCATCCACAATCTAGTCTATTACGAGAGCTATGACTTAGACCATACGGCCACCGAAGTAATTGAAGTATTTGAAGGATTTAACACAAAATGAATAACCCTAATGTTAATGGTTTGTGGATATACTTTATAAAAAATACTGAACAAATTTTTGTAGAAAATCTGGAATGCAATGAAAATCTTGATTTAATTTTAATGTTCAGCTGAAACTGAGCATTTTGGATAGAAAGCTTAATTTTAGTGGTCTCTAATTATTTCAAATAATTAGTGAGGGGGAAACTAGAAGCGGTGTGTGTGTGTGTGTGTGTGTGTGTGTGTGTGTGTGTGTGTGTGTGTGTG